>CATIWO010030970.1:0-20505 GCA_949673435.1 Macaranga tanarius | reverse complement strand
AATATTCGAACTCCAATCATCTATTCATAATGGTGGCATACAAATCTTAAATCACCCAATTTAATGCACTGCAACAGTAATAACATTCTTAATTTATATTAAGGAACAGTAATCCTGTTTCCAGGACATGGATGTTACACGGATGTTACATAATCACTTATAAATTTAACAATTTCTTAAAAGTAAATTTTTTTATTATTATTGTGTGGTACTTTTTGTTTAATTTTAAATAAGTAAATATTTGTATTAAAATTGAATAAATAGGCTAAATTAAAATATTTTGCAAAATTTAAAGGTTAGAATAAAATTGTCAAACATTTTAAAGGTTTAGATTTTTTACACTACATGACCATTATAAATTTAGTAAATTAAAAATGATAAATTTAATATTTTATAAGATGCCATGTCAACTTTTTTTTTAATTTTAACCAAATAATTGTTTGTACTAAAATTGTTAAATATTTACTAAATTATAATATTTTTATCAAAATTTAAAATATGAATAAAATTATAAAAAAAACATAAAAATTTGAACTTTTTATACTAATAGTCCTTTTAAATAAACAAAGGTATGCATACACAATAAGAGATTTTTCTTTTCAAAAAATTAATTGATTTAAATTTGGGATTTCTTTATAATCTGATAATTCTTTTACATGCTACGCATATTTAATTAAAAAATAGATGTACAAATTTGTTAAATATATATTTAAATTTGCTAAATAAATATAAAATATTGTTTTCACTTATTATATATACATCACAATATATTGTCTTCACTAATTGATTTTTTTTCCTACTTGCTTCCATTTTAATTAAAAATCAAAAAAAAAAGGTCCAATGTACAGCTAGTCAGCATATGTTTTTTGAATTTTTTTTTTTTTGAAAAAAATGAATCATTTATTTATTGAAAATTAAAAGTACATCTTGATAAAAACAATAACATTAATATAAGCACAATCAAGAAATAACGAAATATAATCTCACTGAAATTGTAAAATTTATTGATGCTATTCTTTAATTGTGTTGACAGAGCTTTTTCGTTTTGTAACTCGGCGATCCGTACGCTCCACTCAATGGCTTTTGTAGCCATAAATCGACTCTCTGGTCTTTCAATGAGTCTGATTGCAGAAATACCATTAGAAAGATCACGACAATAAGATATTCAAATTCCACAAAGGAAAATCATAAAAATTCTATTAAGGGCAAGAAACTCTATGAAGGAAAATTCAATAATTTCAATAAAAAAAAAAAACAGATTTCAAATCTGTATTTATTTAATGAAAAAATAAAATAAAGCAAATAAAATTAAAATAGGGAGGGTCACCGCCGATTGAAAAGATAATGGTAGTGGCCAAAATGAAAATTTTGAAAAAAAAAATTAAGAAAAAAAAAGAGAGAAAAGCGGTGGCTAGGTTTTTGTTATGTTTTTTGAATTTTAGTTGATGATGAAATTGACAATCCAACTCAAAACACACAATAAAACAAAAATTTGAAGAGATTTAACCACTCGCACTTTTAAATTAATTCCAAAAAATCTCATAAGACTATAGCATATAATCCACTAAATTTAATTTTAAGCAACCTGGACAACTTAATAGGTAACATATATCTTGTAGTATTTTATATTTTCTTTTTTGTTTTCTTGTCCAATTTTTGGACTTGCCATCAAAATTGGATCTTGTTTGCCTCTGTACTTGGGCATTAACTAAGCTCAAGTTGGAGAAGCCTCTAACTAATAATATGTTGAATTTTAGTGCTCAATATCACATTACATGTTACATAAAAATTCTTAATTTTTTTTTTATTAAAAAATGAAAAACTAATCAAATAAAAAATTTAATAAATGCTATCTATTTGTTTTTAATTTTTTTTTTTTTGCTATTTTATGGATTAGAAAATATATGAAATTGCGCTTCAAAAAACATAAGTAAAACTAAAGAAAAATGAGTGTTTTAGATAGAATAAAAGAAAGAAGTTTTTTGTTAAATTAAGGAATGTTTAGATTTTTTTAAGAAAAAATTAAAAAAATTAAAATTTTGTATGTAAAATTTCTAGATTAAATATTGAATAATAAAATATGATCAAATTTTATACTGAATAATTTTAGAGTTGAGCATTTAAATATATATATATATATATATATATATATATATATATATATATATATATATATATATATATATATATTGTTACTTATTTCAATATTTGTTTAAAAAAGTATTATTTATTCTACTTCTAAAAAGATATTAATTCCTCTTATAAAATAAACCAAAAGAAAAATATATTAATTCCTAAAAAATAAGAAATATTTTTTTTAATCTTCAAACTATTTCTTAATTCCTAAATTGTTTATTATAATTTTTATTAATTTAAAAAATAAGTAAAAAATAATTAAAATATGTTTTAATAAAATAAAAACTATAATTTTGTTTTCAAAAATAAATAAACTATCTCTTTCGATAAATAAATATATATTTCACTTAGTTATTTTAAAATAAAAAATAAAATAATTTAAAATAATTTTTATCAAATGAAAAAATTTTAAACGATAAAATCTATAATCTTTTAATTTTTTATAAATTTGTGAAAATTCTACTAACATAAATTCATTCATTATCCAAAAGAAGAAGGGGGTGGGCTGTGCGACAGTGTTGTCTGGGCCAGGAGAGGAGACAAAATATCACCGCCCACCTTCAATTCATCATTATAATAAAAAAGAGTCATGATGTGATTGGATCAGAGGAAGCATTTAAAGCTAGAAGACATGAGAACAATAGCAGAGGATAATTTCTATTCCCGCTATCTGCGCCAAAAAGTACCTATAATTAATTAATTAGTTTAGTTGTACGAATTAGAAAACGCGTCTGCACCAACTCAAATAAAAATTTGCAATAGCAAACGATGGTGTTGTTAGGGGGGAACACAATAATAACAATAATAATATTAATAATAATAATATTTTTTGAGAGTGCAAAATAATGATAATAATAATTAATTTAATTTTATATTTAATTATTTAAATTATTTTCTGTTATAAATTTTATCAATATTGTTTATATTTTGTAATTTTTCTTTTAACAAAAAATTATATCAATAAAAAATATTCAAAGTATTCACCTATGTAGCAGTGTTCAAATTCGAGTTCATTTAAAAATAATATTATTTAAAATGATATTTCAAAACAAGTAGTAATAAATCAAAATTAATATTTTTTTTGTCTGAATTATTAGTATGTATAACCCATTAAAAATATAATTGAATTCAAATATTAAATCTTTTTTTTTAAATAAATTTGAATCTAACATAACATAGCAAATTCTAAACCCATTTTAAATTCATTTATAAATGTCAAAATCCAAAATAAACATAGTTGAACAATTGAGGTACACAAGCTCATGAATCATGATCATTCTAATGGAAACATATCTGGAACTCATTGTTTTAACATTATTTTTTAATTCATGATTTATAAGCTAATTATAAGTAATATACTGGGAATAATTTATTAATTAAGAGGAAGGTTCTCACTCTCTAGTCCTACAAATAATATTAAATGTAACAAAATCAGCATTGTTGGGAGAAGGTACGAATTAGGTGCGGTTGTGTTCATTCTTGTTTCAGTGGGACAAAATTTTGATGGTGGAAAATGCTTGGTAGTTGCCTTATAAAATTATCCTACATGCCTTATAAAATTACCATGGTGGAGAAAACCATATATATATATATATATATATTTTAATTTTTAGCCATTTGGGTTAGACCAATGGTAAGCAAGCAAGAAAGCTTGCTTGAGGGAGGTTCAAACCCCCTCCTCCCCACTTTCAAAAAAAAGTAGTTCAACCAATACCCTTTTTGTGTGGGGTCTTAACACCGGATACCCTTTCCGTGTGGGGTTTAACACCGGATATCAATGGAAGTAGAGCGGGGTTTACTACCCCCTTCCCCCCGCTCTCCCGGGAGCCCTCAGGGCTGACTTTGTTAAAAAAATATATATATATAGTTTTTTTTTCATAATTTAGTAAATTTTTACTTCATTTGCTCTAAAAAATTTCAATTAAAAATTTTGTAGGATTTATACATTTTGTCATAATATATCATTTGATTAATAAAAGTTGGAGCATAATTTATATATATATACTATAATCTTTTAAAGATTTTATAGGACGTGGAATTTTACCAAATTTTTTAATAAATGAGACGTTCCATGTTTTTATTTTATAAACACCCTTAAATTTAATAAATTTAATGTGCAAACCAAACAATAAAGTATGAACAAATTCATAAAATTAAAAACTCATAAAAAAAAAATTAATTTTTAGATTTCACTATTTTTGATAAAATCTGTTTAATTTAATATATTTTTATCACAAATGAGGCCTATAAAAACATGGATGATAGTTTTTTTATTAAATATTTTAATATAAAAATCTATATCAGCTTAAAGTACACTAAAAAAAACTTTTAAATTGCATATGATCTTATGGATTATCATACTTTTACAAAACTGTTATAATTTTATCATTTGTTAAGGAGTGTATGCTATTTAACCCTTATGTGTTATGTATATTTCAAAATAATAATAATAATAATAATCTTATTTATTTAAGTTTAATTTTTTGGCTGGTACTAAAAATAATTGAACATAAAATTTTTCTTAATTTTAATGTGCTCAACAAAAGCTAAATTTTAAAAGAAGGACAACTACAAATTTAATTATTCAAATTAGATTTGGTCTCTGGATAATAGCCAAAAATACATTTGGATTTAGTCCGACAACCAAATCAAAACAGCTATAGTTGTAGATATGTATAGTTTTGTCTTTAATTTGATTAGAGCATGAACTTAATAATGCAATAAATAAAAAATTAACTAATAATATGATTCAACATATTCCTATAAAAAGATAATATTATTCAACATATACTAACAAAAATAAGTACATTGATTATAGCATGCTCAAGATTTCTTAAGAGAAATAAAGAAATTGTTATAATTTAAATTTCTATTGTTAAAAAATCATTTAGCTCAAAATTTATAATTATTGAATAAGACCGTATAATATATTTATATGTAAATGTTTATTAAATTTTAAATGTAATTAAATATAAAGTTGCTCTACTACCATATGATGTCCTTAACCATCTAATTCTAACATTGACCTTATTATATTCTACAAAAGTCCGGTAGTTGTATTATTATATGGTCAAAATCTAATGGTCTTTATAATTTTTTCACATGTAAATTTCATCTTAGAATAGTCAATTTTTTTGTTTTGAACTTGAATTTATATATAGTTAAAGGTTCCCTCTATAAATTGACCAACATGATTCTAGAATTTGATATCAACCTTAGATTTGTAAGCATGAACACAAAACACACATAGTGTTCAAAATTAATTTGCACGAATATTACTCTTGATTATTGACAATACGTTACATGCATATAATTTGCTACAAAGTAAAAATAATAATTTTTATTTTATCAACTCAAATGACCTAATATATATATATATATATATAATGCAAATTGGGAGCAATAATTTCATCTAATTAAAAGTTGACCATAATATAGTAGGTAATTTTTTTTTTTTGAATGTAAAACTTTCACAATTTCAAACATGCTTACTTTCTCATTTTTACATGTCATATAGATAAAAAATTCTAACAAATGACAAATTAATCTAATAGCCATTTTTTTCATAAACTGGTGAATTAACATAAATAATTTTTATTATATATCAATTAATATAAATAATTTATTTTAAAAATACGATTTTTATGATTCTAAGTTCTAACCATGCATAACATTTAAAAAATAAAAATGAATAAATCTTGTTATTTCATGAAATTCTTAAATCATTTATGCCTAGGCATTGTTTTTTAAAAGATTATTTTTTAAAAAAAAAATATTTTCATAATTTTATTAATCGAATTATACTAATTAAATATAAATATGGGTAGTTTTTTTTTTTTTTTTTTAAAAAAAAAAAGGAGCCAGTAGTATTGGAAACACAAGAAACAACATACATGCCATTGATGCCAACCACAAAAGAAAGTAACAAAACCAACTGAGACCAACGACCCATTTATGCATTCACACGGAGAAGGTGAACAAATCCATCTACATCGTATATAGCTATTAGCTAGCTGTCTTCCTCTAATCTTTTAATGGCTTCTTTTTTTTCTCAATATTTTTAAATAATTTCTTTTTGGCTGTATGTTCAACCCATTTTTGACTCTCCATTCTCCACTTCTCTGTTTCAAGTTTTTTTTTTTTATTTATTTTTTTTATGATTTTCACTGTATGGTTCCATGAAGTTGTCTAAACAATACGTTTAGCCGAAAGAAAAGTTTATATATTTTTTATTAATTCTTTATTGGGTTGCTATCAGATTAATTCTCGTAGCAACGTGTTGCTGCAGATATGTCATGATATGACTAAGTGTCTGCACTTTGCTTGAATTTTATTACTTCTCTGTTCTTGTCAATATTTCTAGTGATTTTGAGCTCACCCTTTTCTTTTTCTTGAATTTTTCAAGTGGGTATTATCTCTTTTTTTCTGGTTTTCATTATTAGTGGTGCTCAGATTGCCATTTGTGTCTGCCTTTTCCCATAAAAATCTCAGCTTTTAAACTTGTTCTTGGTCTCTTCTTTCACCATTTTGAGTTTAAATTTGATTTTGTAATCTTGGTCTTCCTTCAGTCTCTCTGGTCATGGTAAATAGTGGGAGTTCTGGTTTGTTCATTTGGGTTTCTTGTATATTATGTGTGTTATGTGTTTCATCAGGATATGATCCTAAAGATAACTACTTGATAGACTGTGGATCTGCTACTAATACATCAGTAGGAGATCGTGTATTTGTATCTGATCAATTTTATTCCAATCTTCTTTCAACACCACAGAGCACTTCAGCTAATGCTAGTTCTAGTTCTGTTCCATCTTCACCATATGATCCTTCTCTTTTTCAAACTGCTAGAGTGTTCACTGAAACCTCTCATTACACTTTTTCAATCAGTACACCAGGAAGGCATTGGGTTCGCCTTTATTTGTACCCTTTTGTTTCTGGAAATCATAATCTCAGCACAGCAAAATTCTCAGTTTCTGCTCAAAATTTCACTCTCATAAAGGAGTATACGCTAAGGAGTGATCCTGAGGTCAGGGAGTACTCTTTTAATGTAACTTCAAATAGGCTAGTTCTCACTTTCACTCCTTTTGCCAATTCATTTGCTTTTGTTAATGCCTTGGAAGTTTTTTCACTTCCTGATGAGCTCATTCCTCTTGGTGCTACCATTGTTGGTGCTCATGGCAACTATCAAAGCATATGGAAGCAGGCATTGGAAACAGTTGAGAGGGTGAATATGGGGAATGAAACTGTTTCTCCTCAAAATGATACTTTATGGAGACTATGGAGTTCTGATGGTCAGTATCTTACACATGGTAACATAGCAAGCTTTGTGTCAAATGTCAAAGCTGTCAATTTTACAACTGGGGGGCTAACAGAGAATATTGCTCCAGCTTCTGTCTATGGAACTGCAACTACACTGAATTCAAAAGATAATCCTAACACCAATATTAATGTGACATGGCTGTTTGATGTTGATCCTGGTTTTGAGTATCTGGTTCGGTTTCATTTCTGTAATATATTGAATGGAATTGATGCAAAGTTCTACTTCAATGTCTATGTTGGTTCCTCTTCAGTAGTTCAATATCTTGATCTTCTTAATGGAACATCTAATGTGGGTGCTCCATATTTTATGGATGCGATCATAAGGGTAAGTGGTAGTCGTATGCTAAACGTTAGCATTGGTCCTTCTCCTAACAGCCCTTACCCAAATGCTATTCTTAATGGGTTGGAGATAATGAAAATAAGCAATTCAAAGGACAGTCTTGATGTCTTGGACTCCATTTCCTCAGAAAGTTCCAAGATGAGTGTTATTCTAATCGTTGGTGTGGCGGTTGGAGTGTTTATTCTTATTGTTTTTGCTTTAATTATCTTTATGTTGTGTAGAAGAAAGAGACTAGCACATTTGAAGGCAGAAAATCACTTTGACATGGATTTAGGTGATACAGAGAGTAGGCTCTCCAATGCGGCTACCATATTTTCCACTTCAAAATTTGGGTATCGCTTCCCTTTTGTGGCAATTCAAGAGGCTACTGATAACTTTAGTGAAAGTTTGGTTCTTGGTGTTGGTGGTTTTGGGAAGGTTTACAAGGGACTTTTGAGAGATGAGACAACAGTGGCAGTGAAAAGGGGTACTTCTCAATCACAAGGCATTGCTGAATTCAAGACTGAGATTGAAATGTTATCTCAATTCAGGCACCGGCATTTGGTTTCTTTGATTGGATATTGTGATGAAAGAAATGAGATGATCATAATATATGAGTACATGGAGAATGGAACCCTCAAAGATCATTTGTATGGATCAAATCATCCCAGCTTAAGTTGGAGACAGCGGCTTGAGATATGCATTGGAGCAGCAAAAGGACTTCACTATCTTCATACTGGCTCTGCAAAGGCAATCATTCACCGTGATGTCAAGTCTGCAAACATACTACTAGATGAGAATTTCATGGCCAAGGTTGCTGATTTCGGCCTTTCGAAGACCGGTCCTGAGATTGATCAGTCGCATGTTAGCACAGCAGTAAAAGGAAGCTTTGGATATCTCGATCCAGAGTACTTGATCAGACAACAATTGACAGAAAAATCAGATGTTTACTCCTTTGGAGTAGTCATGTTTGAAGTTCTTTGTGGGAGACCCGTTATCGATCCATCACTACCAAGAGAAAAGGTGAATTTAGTTGAATGGGCACTGAAGTCTCACAGAAGAGGGAAACTGGAGGAAATAGCAGACCCTCTTCTTGAAGGCCAAATAAAGCCAGATTCTTTGAAGAAGTTTGGAGAGATAGCAGAGAAATGCTTGGCAGAATGCGGCACTTACAGACCGTCAATGGGAGATGTCTTATGGAATCTGGAGTATGCACTTCAACTTCAGGGCAATGAAGGGAGATCCAGTCACAATAATGGTGTGCAGGCTGCACAAATAAACCGTGTCAATAGTTTCGAGGCCAGTGTATCCGCTGCGCAGGTCAGCATGGGAGATCTCACAGGTGTTTCAATGAGCAAAATTTTTGCTCAAATGGTCAGAGAGGAAATGAGGTAGACTGCATTATATGCTACATATTTTCAGAACACAAAATCAAGAGCAAATTGATGTCAGACGAGTATATTATAGTGTACAGAAGGGTTGAATTCAAATTTGTTGCTGATATGATATGCCTTGCCTACCATTTTTCCAGAATTAGTTAGCTTCAATTCTTGAATTAAATATTGTCAAAAGCAAATGCAAGGAGCATATACCTTTGGCCTATGTATACTTGTATTTTTGGTAATTGGTTGTTGTTCATTTCAGGTTTTTCTGCTATTTCTGTTATTATATTATGTTACCTATTTATTATGTATTGAACCAGGGACTTTCTTGCTTGGTACATAACAAGCTTGCTACATGAATTTTATACCTTAACTATGTCATGCAGACTTGTTAAGTTTTGTTTCGAGTTCTTTCTATGAAATTTAACATTGACATTGTAGAATGTTAACCGATCTGTGCACGCACATATCACTCTCTTGAAATGGAAAAGGGAGCCTAAATGAACATGAATTGCAACCTTCGACAGAATGTTGGTCTACTAAACGTGCTTTCATTTTTTAAAAAAAATTTATTTTATGTTCTATGATATTTAGTAGTGAGTTCTAACTATTCTGTAATTTGAGCAAAGTCTATATGAATAATGAACATGAATTGCAACCTTTAACATAATGCTAGCCAACTAAGTACGGATCTAAATGAATATGCATTGCAACCTTTGACAAAATGCTGGCCAACTACGTCCTACTTTCTTTTTTTTTTTTTCATTTGATGCCAAGTAGTCACATCCACTTTTACTAAAACTTCTTTTAAACTTATTTTTTCATTCAATTCAAAATCGAAAACTTTATTTAAAAAAATTCAAACTTCCCACCATGCTCAACAAATTATATATTTATATTCAAATATCAGGGCTAGACCTGGCCGGAATTAAAGTTGGAATTTTTTCCGACGAGTTCAGGGGCCGGGCAGGTATTCGGACCCAGTTCTATTACAAATGAAACGTCCAAGCTCAACAGGCCTAGCAAGAATCCATTTGCGAGAAACAGTATATGAAAGAAGAAGCCTAAAACTACATAGCCCAATAAAGAAGAAAGTAGCCTAAAATCTTCTTCTATTTGGGTCTCAAGAAAAAGAACAACAGTATTACTAGAAAAAAAAACAAGTCAAGCACTCAACTGTGACTTAGTCGCTGTCAGCGTGTCAATGTGTCTCTGACTGTGTATGCGTCAACCGGCTAACATCTCATTATTCAGAATCAATAGTTATGATATATATTTTCTGGCTTCTTTTTTTACTTCAATTATTACACACATATGATATGATCTTTTTTTTCTTGAATTATGCTAAAACCCTAAAACCCCAATCTGCTCAAGTAAAGTGAAGTGTGAAGTGGGCTTTATTTATTGCTTTCAAAATTCATGCTTTCCTTGCACTTATCAATGTTTAGTATTTGAAGGTAAACAATTCATTTACCATTTCTTGTTGGTTCTTTAATTTGTTGTGTTCTGTGTTCAGTATCATTTTCTTTATTGCGAAGAAAAATTCAAGAATGGCAAGAAACCATTCCAAGATTTTTGGGTTTTTGGTAAAGATTTGTTGCTTTCAAGATGTTTTCTTTTATACTTTCTTTTGGTTAAATCTGTATGCTTGTTTTAATTTCTTTTCTTTTAACTGCCATTGAAGGGTTTATGCTATTAGCTGTTGGATTACTTAAAGGTTTGAGTTACAGTAGCTGAGGGTGGATATAGGTTTCAGTTGAGTGTAACTAATGACCTCAGTACAGTCCAAAAACATATGGATGAGAAGGCAGCAATGCCCATGTGGGGATTGGAAATGTTACATAACCCATGAAGGAGATTCTGAAGAAACATCAATGGCGTCCCAGTTGGTAAAGAGTAACACTTTTCAGTCTGAGCCTATGGTTGCCCCATATGTAGGAATGGTGTTTAAGAGTGATGATGATGCATTTGAGTATTATGGAAATTTTGCTAGGAGAAATGGTTTTTCCATTAGGAAAGAAAGGTCTAGACTGAGCCCTCAATTGGGTATCTATAGGCGGGATTTTGTTTGTTATCGTTCTGGATTTGCACCAGCTAGGAAAAAGACTACTGGGGAGCATCATCGAGATAGGAAATCAGTGCGGTGTGGGTGTGATGCGAAAATGTATTTGTCGAAGGAAGTTGTTGATGAGGTTTTTCAATGGTTTGTTGTGCAATTTAGTAATGTGCATAATCATGAACTTTTGGAAGATGACCAGGTGCGGCTTCTTCCAGCATACCGGAAAATTCAAGAGGCCGATCAGGAGCGGATTCTATTGCTATCTAAAGCTGGGTTTCCAATACATCGTATTGTGAAGGTGTTGGAGTTGGAAAAGGGTATTCAAGGTGGACAATTACCTTTCCTGGAGAGGGATGTTAGGAATTTTGTTCAAAACCGCAAGAAAATTGTTCAAGAGAACGATGCCTTACTCACAGAAAAAAGAGAAAATGATACCATGGAACTTCTTGAGGCATGCAAGGCTACAAAAAAAGTGGATGGAGATTTTGTTTATGAATACATAATGGATGAGAATGATAAGGTTGAGAACATTGCATGGTCGTATGGAGATGGTGTACGTGCATACACGTTATTTGGTGATGTGGTTTATTTTGACACTAGTTATCGCTCGATCACGTATGATATGCTTTTTGGTGCATGGCTTGGAATTGAAAATAATGGAAAAATCATATTTTTTGGATGTGTTCTATTGCAGGATGAAACATCACGTTCCTTTGCATGGGCTCTGCAGGTTGGGTACATGAGTCCTTTGTGTTGATTTTAGACATCTCCTTGTTGATATAATTTTCTTATGATTATCATACTTCTGGCATTTGACACAGGCTTTTATCCGTATTATGAAAGGGAAGTGTCCACAGACAATTCTATCTGACCTTGATATGGGGCTTAAGGACGCCGTAAGTAGTGAATTGCCCAATACTAAACATGTTATTTCTATGTGTAACATTCTACCCAAGGTATACAGTTGGTTTTCTCTTCCTCTTGGCACTCAATATGCAGAATTTAAATCCAAGTTTGATGAGTTATATCGTATTGAGAGCACAGAAGAATTTGAAATTCAATGGAGTCAAATGGTTTCCATGTTTGGACTTGGTTCAGATAAACACATTGCTTTGCTCACTTCTCTGCGGGCATCCTGGGCTCTATCCTATGTGAGAGGCTACTTTCTTGCTCTAATGGCAACATCAGCATATCTAAAGTCTGCGGATACATTTTTGAAAGGAGTCTGCAGTTCACAGACATGTTTACGAAGCTTCTTTGAGCAGGTATGTCTATAATGCATGCTGTCTAGTAGGCCTTCAATGAGAATTGATTTTGTTAATTGAGTCTTGCTTTCCTTGGCATACTTGCAGGTTGGTACCTCTGCCAATTTTTTGAACCAGACACATCAAGAGATGCAATATGTGCTTATGAAGACTTGCATACCTATTGAAGAGCATGCGCGTGGTATTCTCACCCCTTTTGCCTTTAATGCTTTGCAGCATGAATTGGCACTGGCCATGCAATATGCTCTATCCGAAATGGCTGATGGATCGTATCTTATACATCACTTTAGGAAGATGGATGGTGAGCTTTTTGTCATATGGATACCAGAAGATGAGCAGATACACTGTTCCTGTAAGGAATTTGAATCTTCGGGTATATTATGCAGACATGCTCTTCGGATATTCATACAGAAAAACTACTTTCAACTTCCTGAAAAATATTATCTAAGCAGATGGCGGCAAGAAAGTTCTCTAGTTTTCTCTCATGAGAGATTCAACCAAAATGATGATGGGGAGTGGCTTCAGGAATATCATTCTCTGACTGAAACTCTGTTCAAAGAGTCATCAATCACAAAGGCGCGCTCTGATTTTGTTCGTAGAGAACTTCCAAAAGAATTGAAAAGGCTTCTTAGTGAGATTAGAGACATGGTGGAGAGTGATGGAGTTGCTGTGGATTTGGCACTTTCACCAACTGGCTAGTTTTTAAAGTCCAGTAGGCCATCATTACAGCAAAAGAATTCTGGAGATTACACGATCATTGGTGATGGAAGATCCAAAATATGTGTATGTCCCTATGTTTTACTTTCATGAAGAAGAAGAGTACTCTTATAAGAAAAGCTAATCGGATACATTTATAAAATCTATCGGTAAACTAACCTAAGGTGCTGTGCCCTGTAAAATACCAGAGATTTGATATACCTCTTGAAATAACAATCAAAATTACAGTTTTGACTAACATTCTTTCTCTTTATTTTTTTCTTTGGTCATTTTACCTGTCCTAAACATCATAGTTTCTTTTGCAGCTCCAGTAGCTGATTATTGCTGTTTACCATACAGAGACTATTCGTAGTATGCTTTCGACCTGTGATGCATGGAAACTTCTACCAATAGACGTTTCCGTGTTTCGGAAACTACAGGGGCCGTTTTTGTAAATTTGAAAAAATTAGAAAATACATTTCCAACTTGGAAAATATATTTTTTTAGTATTTTTCTACATAAGAAAGAAGACAAATTGAAAAATAATTTTATTTTTATTAACTAAATAAATAATTTCTATAATTATACTATTAATTGATAGTAATAAATAAAATTTTCTAATATTTATATATTAAGTTATATTTATATATTTTTAATATTTATTTATAAATCCTTACATTTTTAATATTTACACGTTTCCGTTTCCTATATTTTTAAAAAGTGTCGTTTTATCGTATCGTTTTCTGATTTTTCCGTTTCCGTTTCCGTGCTACATAGCTTTCGACGACTTATACTGTAGTTATATGGATTTATGGCAGCCATTTAAATAATATGTTAGCTATTTAAATCATATGAAGGCCTTGAATCATGAAAGTTCTAAAGAAAAAAAAAAAGTTGCAAGAAAAGATCTTGGTGCCTTGTTAGATACATGGGAGATTGTCAGGCATTTTTAGAATTCAGCCCAGCAGCTAGAGGAAGCTTTGGAGAACGTGGAGTAGTCATGCTTGAAGTGAGTCTTCTGTGGTAGAATTGATCTATTGCTGTCAAGATGAAAAGGTAAACCAGTTGAATGAGGCCAACTGGAGAAAGGTGATGATTCTTATGTTGAAGGTCATATGAGAAATGCTCTACAGAATGCAGTCCTCATAGACCTTCAATGGGAGATGCGCCGCGGAATTTGGAGTCCACATTTGGACTGGAGGGGTAATGAAGATGCATGATTTGAGTTGGAAGAACTAGCAGGCAGCTATGTTAATCATGCGTTCCAGTAGTTTTGAGACCATTTTATCTGATGTAGAAGGCATGATGAGTGTGTGAAGCACTGAAGCCTCTAGTATCTATTTACTGTCCATACATGCCGGGCAGATTTTGATATAAAACTACAAAATGATATAATTTCTAAATTAAATTTGCTCTTGAATGCAAATAGTTAATTTGAAATATTAAAAATTTAAATAAGTTTTAGTTAGAAATATTTTTTTCAGTATATTCGTTTGTTTATGGGGTAGAAATTGTTCTTCCATTAAAACAATAAATTCTCTTTTTGAGGATTGTAATTCAAGGACTTTTAAATGAAGAAAATGTTCATATGTGCCTTTAAGAGTTGGAAGCACTGGATGAAAAGTGATTTAAAACTAGACAACATTTAGAATGTTATCAGGATATACTATCTTGAGCATTCAACAAGAAAGTAAAGTCACGATTTTTCAAGTTGAAAATCTCGTACTCGCAATAAGAAGACTATTCATTATATCTCGACGTATTGGAAATTCGAAATGGGACAAATCGTTTGGTGTACAAGAAATCTATTCCAATGAAGTATAGAAGATAGTAGATAAAGATGGAGTGAAAGTTGGATCTAGTAGCAGGAAGTTTATGAAATGATACTACACTTAGAGCTTAATGTAGCTCTTTGACCGCATAAACTCAAACGGCAAACAAAAAAAATCGTGAACTACATTATAACTTGATCATTCTTAAGAAGGTACGCAAGCAGTTAGTCTTTTGTTAAGTTCAGTAGCATATTAAAAAAAAAAAAAAAAAAAAAAAACCTTAAACAACATCATGATTTAATCCTTCTTAAAAATGCATGTAAGTAGTTTAGTATTTTACTAAGTTTAGTAGCACATTAAAAAAAAATTGAAATTCGTTATGAGTTGATCCTTTTTAATAAGCAATTAAGGACAAGTTCAAAGATGGATGGCTAATGCAAACAAAGTTATGGAAGTAGTGAAGTGGCTGAGGAACTTGTCAATAGTGAAAAACAAACGGAGGAAAGGTGTTTCCTTAGATTGATTCTCAATCTTAGGAAATGGTACAAGCTCAGGAGGAAGACAAAAAAAAGAAGCCTTGGTTGTTTCTGTGCTCTATAATGAAGGGATATTTGAAGAAATTTCCTACCGATCTTTAACCCATTAAGAATAGCATTTGGGTGTTCTTAATGGGTTAGAGTTTCCTTCAAATTTGTAGGAAATCAATATGTATTCTTAATGGGTCCTTCTCCTAACAGCCCTTACCCAAATGCTATTCTTAATGGGTTGGAGATTCCTTTGAATCTGTAAGAAATCAATATCTATAAAGACAGAAAAAAAATTAATATGTATAAAGTCTACAAATTGAAAAAAAAAAAATCTTTATCTAATTAGAAAATTAGACTTATTCATTTTTACTTAAAATTTATAACACATACATGTAATTTCATATGAAATATATAATTTATAATTTTTATATTGAGACTTTCCGATATGTGATATATCTACCGATACAATAATAGTTAAGTCTATAGTAGTAGTTACGGCTATTGTATTTAAAACACTGTATCTAAGAAAAATTCAAGGAAAAATTGTTGAAATGCTAGGGTTGAAATTAGACGAGAAAACTGAAGATTTAAGAGTCTGTCAACTACGCTAGCGACTGATAAATAAATAAAAGATACACAATTTTGGATGATATTTGGAAACCATTTGAACCAGAGGAAATAATAATTCCTTTTAAGAATGATCATAGTGGGTGTAAATGTGCTAGCAGAAGCATCTAATAAACTCTTATGTAATTTTCTTAAAAAGATTGTAAGTCATTGAAAAAGGAATTGCTATGAAAGGATAGGAGAAATATTATGGACTTATTGAATACAAACAAAGGCTACTCCAATTGATGATTTAAAATTATTGTGAATTCATTTCATTATTATGAATTTATATAGTTACCAAATAAGCAAGTTTATATACATTTATGATCAAAATAGTATAAGCTCAAAATATAATTAAGTAATCAAATGATAAAAAATTTCTTTAAATATTATAAATTATGAATTTAATTTTATGTAGTGAAACTTTTCCTACAAGGTAAAAAATATATGAATTTAATTTTGATAATTTAATTCTTAGCGGTGAAACTTTCATTCAAAAAAGAATGTATAAACATTTATGTTAGTTGATACATAATTTTTGCCCCTTTATTTTGCATGATGAACCTTTGACACCCTTAATTTTTATTATTTTTTAATTGAATCTTTACACTTTTATTTTAAATCCTTTTCACTCCTAAATTTTATTTTTCAATTCTATTTACTTATACAAAACCAATAAACATTTAATTTCCAATAAATTTAAAGATGTAAAATACTAAAAATTAACTTCAAGAAGCAATTTAAAAAGTTAGAAAAATTAGTCTTTTTTCTATTAAATACTATTTTAATCCATATAAATTCGTTGTGTCCATATCTAATATAAATATATAAAAAAGCTGACCCTTGGACATACTCAATTGAGAGATTGACACATGACTTTCATATTGTTCAATATTAACAATTCTTGAAATAATAAAGCTCACACGTATTTTGTTATTATAAATTTTTTCACATGTGTAATTGTTTTCAAAAAAAAAAAAAAAACAGTTTATAACGGTTGAATAGGTACCTCTTCTTAAAAGTTATGATAAAATTTCAATTATATATATATATATATATATTTACTTTCAAAGACTGTTGTTTATATATTTGCCACCATTTCTTAAAAGACACTCCTACTAAAGAACAATTATTATTCTTTTTTTTTAGTAATACTAGTATATACAACATGTGCTGTGAGTAAAAATTTTTTTTGCTTCATGATTGTATATAAAATATTAAATTTATACTTTGATATTATTATTATATCATTAAGTAATAAAAATTAATTAACTTCGTTTTAATTATTTTAATTAAATATTAATAAAATTCGTTGCTACAAATTAATTTTTAATATTTTTGACATTAGTTTTTTTGAGTAATCATATTAGCTATTTTATTATTTTTAGTTATATTATTTCTCTCTATTAAAAAAATTCTCTATACTATTTTTAAATGGGATTTTTTCAAAAATAGCTAAAAAACCAAAAATAATATCAAAAGCCATATTAATTAAAAGTATTTTATAAAATAGCTTTAAGAAAGTTTTTTTTTTTAAAAACAAAATCTAGACCATAACTCTTCTAGAAACTATTTAACTCTTCTAGAAGTTGTTTGATCCTTCTATTTTATTTTTGTTACTAAATCTACACCATGGTTCTTCTATAAGCTTTAAGGAAATTTTCTGCACTTTTTTTTTTACCACTTTCTTTTTTTTTTTTTTTTTCTCAACATTTTATTTACTATTTTTTTTTCTTTTTTTAAGGTAATGTTTTTTATTAATATTTTTTTATACTCAAGATTTTTTCTATTTTTAAAATACTCTTAACATTTTATTTTTTTCTCAATATTTTTTATTTTATTTTTACTCAATATTTTTCTTAGTGTTGTTACTCAAATTTGATCTTTTTATTTTTTTTAATTAATTTTTTTTTCTACTTTCTTCATTTTTTTACTAAACTTTTTTTTTCTATATTTAAAGTACTATTTTTAATCAATATTTTTTTATACTCAAGATTTTTTCTATTTTTAAAGTGCTCTTAACATTTTATTTTTTTCGCAACATTTTTTATTTTATTTTTTGCTCAATATTTTTTCAGTATTGTTACATATTGTTTATCTGTAGCAACAACAAGCAACAAAAAGCAACAACAAGCAACAAAAAACAACAACAAGCAACAAAAAATAACAACAAACAATAAATAGCAACAATAAGCAGAATTTTAATTAATCCAAATTAATTGCATTGTGACAACACTAATTGCATTGTGAGAAAATTCATAGTGAACAAAACTTGGTATTTACATCTTTGTTACTCTCTAAAGTTCCACCTCATGTAGGTCATCTCCCATGCTACCACCGTTGATTGGCATGTGTGTTGTAGAAGGATCGACAGGCATGAAAAATGGTGGGGGCCTGCCCAATACCTCTCCTAAAGTTTTGGTTTCCATATTATATCAGGAGAGCTAAATGAATCACCAAAGCTTCCACTCCATGAGGCTGTTAGTCGAAAATGAGATGCAACAGAAGCATTGAGATTATTTTTCACTTTTAAACCAATTAATCCTTCACTATCCTGTATTGACTTTACGGATAATCTATACTGTGAGAAAGCATATGATGGCTGGAGGACCAAAACGCTTACCTTTTACAATTCCTCCTCTCATATTTTCTGCATTGAGGGTATGTTTCAAGGCTATTGACTAAATTAAGGTTCAAAATTTGGTAAATTTCCTTTTTTGTGATTGATTTTAAAAAAATTTCAATTTTTGTGGTTTTTTTTAAAGAAAAAAATTTCAAATTTATGGTTCGGTTTGACTGATCAAAATTTTTGACTTTTTTTTTAGGGGCTATTTCGCCTGTGGGAGTGGCGAAATGCCTTGACCGAATCGAATCGACCCGACCGGTTCGGTCGGTTACCGATTCGATTCTGTTTAATTTTAGTTTTTAAAAATATATAACCGACTGGTTTGGTTTGATTTCGGCTTTCAAATTTCGGAAAAAAATACCACGACAATGAGAAAATTACATGAATTTTTTTGACCCAAGCTGTGTTGAAAACAGATGTTGGAACAGTAATTTGATGAATAGTAAAATAGTAACTTTTTGTACAATTTTGCATGTTACTATTCATGTATTGTAAAAAAATTATAAAATCGAACCAAACCAGTCAGTTATATATTTTTAAAAATAAAAATTAAACCGAACCGAACCGATTGGTTCGATTCGGTTTGGTTCGGTCAAGGCATTTCGCCAGTCCCACAGGCGAAATGACCCCTAAAAAAAGTCAAAAATTTTGGTCAGTCAAATCTAACCATAAATTTGAAATTTTTTTTAAAACAAACTACCAAAAATGGAATTTTTTTAAAATCAACCATAAAAACGGAATTTTGGAAATTTTGAACCACAATTTGGTAAATAGCCCGTGTGTTTTTGTTGTAAAAAGAAAAATATCTGAATATCACACAAATGATTTGAACCTCCAAGCTCAATACATCATGACATCATATCCTGAATTCTAAGTTTTTAGTTAAATCTTACATGATAGAAGGAGCTGAGCCCATCTTCACTGCAGTGCTATCGAACCTATTTCTATGAGAAAGAACTTTCCCTATGTAATTTCATTCCATCTACTTCTGTAATACTATTTAGTGACTGAATTCCAGTATAACAAAAATGGTATGGTACAAAGTAAATGTGGCAGTAATTTAAATGCCAAAAGCCTCTAACCTGTCAACTTACCCTCAACATTTCTTTTGGATCATCATTATAGAGCATGTGTATAAGGCGAGCAACAGAATTTTGTTCTTCCTTGAAATCCTCCTCATCAAGCTATGGGAACATATATCACATTAAAAAGGAAAAAATATCATATTAAGGTAGCTGGAATAATAGAGATTAGAATTATGCGGATCAAAATTATATAAAGCAGGCAACCAAAAGAAGTATAAGCATTAAATTATTCATAATATAAAATTTACTGCAAAATGTCACTCGGTGTTCACCTCATCTGCAGTAGTTCCATCTAAATCCTTAATGAGGCCTTTTATCAATTTAAGTAACACCTCAACCTACATAGGGAAAACAGCATCCTCAGTGCATTTTCAAATACCATGTTAACTATGATTTAAATAAGCAGAGACATACCTACCTTATCAGCACTAGAAATGTATATATTATTTTTCATAATGCTTTGAATAATAGCCATTGCCATGAGTTTGTTACTTTCATTATCAAGACAGTCCATGACTAGAGGATAATTTGAAAGCGTTAAGGCAGTGACGACATCATTGTATTTCTCTAATGGAGCACTCAGAAGTGCAACTATTTGTTTTGTTGCTCTGCTGTCTTCAATCTTTGGTTTGCCAGAAAGCTTCTTCACACATGCCCCCTGTAAACAAGCAATTTAGGAGTATGGTTAGTGGAAAACTGCCCATCACAATAATATA
>CATIWO010030957.1:0-10493 GCA_949673435.1 Macaranga tanarius | reverse complement strand
TGGATTACCATTGACCAAAGCATTTCGAGTGTGCTACCAACTTAAGGAGTATGTAAGTGTTACTATATCTCTTAGTTGGTAAGAACTCTTTCTATATTCTGTTTTGGTTGGCATGTTAACTATGTGTTGTCTATTATGCATGTTTAGCTTTGTAAGAGTGCATGTGATATGATCTATGGGCATGTTAATGATATGTGTTGATGCAAATGTTGCATGCAATGAAAAATTTTAAATTCCGCATTTTCATTGTCCACCCACAACACTTATCCTTCAAGGAGATGTATTTCTTTTCATTATATATGAGAGCAAAATGATGTTTAGGGTTTGTTGGAGTGTGTCCATTTATTATACATCAAAATAATGTAGTTTTCAGATAATACTATTGTTGACCCTTTGCATGATCAATGTGTTGATCAATCTCAAATAAACCCTTATTTTGACTTTAACAATCAATTTTAAGTTACTACCATATTTGTTTAAGTGTGACTAATTGTTATATTATAATAAAGTAATCATTAGAGGTTGAATTAAAGTTTCATTAAAGTCCTTAAAGGTCCCTACTAATGTCCCTTAAAGTCACATGGATGGTCACAACTCACATAGGATCAATTGGAGTCAAAATATATAAGTTTGGCCAGGTGTTGACTCCGCTCACAATCCTGAGGGGTCTGTTTATGACCGTGAGGGTATCTAATTGGCAAGGCACGAATTGAAGAGTTTGAGCTGAATGAGACCTGTCCTACTTACGATCTGCTCCTCACAATCATAAGATGAGTGGTCACGATTGTGACATGCTTCTAACGGGCAAATTTTACCTCCAATGGTCATATTTTCATCCCTCACGATTATGAGGAGTAGGTCATGATCGTGAGGAGCTGATTTCCTACAAGCTGAAATCACATTAAATGAAGCTTGATGAGTGTTTGGACAAATTCAGTGCTTCTTAACAGCTAGTTTTTCATCCTTCAACTATAACTACAAGGTTTAGTACTTCATTTAAGAAGTTAGAGAGTTGGTGGAGTAAATTGATTGTGCTAATTTATTGAACCAAGCTTTGTTTCTTTAACATTTTCTCTTTGTATACTCTTTGATTGTAAATAAACTCTTGTTGAGTTTGTATCTATCCTTCTTATGAGAGTTAGGTGAGTGTTAAAGATATAATTCCTTCATCTATCATTCTTTGGGATTAAAGAAGTGGGTGGTGAGGTTCTTTCTCTTTGGGTTAGTATTGAGCCTTTGTAAAAACACATTAATTGTAAAGATTATGAGTTAGCCTTGAAAACTCTTGTATGAAGGTTTAAATGTGAGCCTTAAAACACTTGGGAAAAGGTTAGTGTTAAGCCTAGAAAAACACATTGGAGATTGGTTTATATTGAGCCAAAAAAAATGCAAGTTATTGTAAGGTTAGTATTGATCCATAAAAAACTTTGTTGTATACAATCTTGGTAATAAGATTGGTGTGGGGTTGAAAATCCTAACTTAAGGATAAGTTAGGTAGAGCATGTAGAATTGGTTATAGTTCGAACCTCTATAAATCATTGTGTTTTTATGTGTGTTCTTGTTCTTGTTCTTGTTCTTGTGTTTATCTCTATTTTATTGTGGATCTTGAGTGTGTTGGTTAAATATTTCTCTTAAATACCTTTTAATTTACCATTGTTTTCAATTATCCTCCAAACCACATATTGCCCTATTCACCCCTCTTCTAGGGCCCTTTTTTAATTGGTATCAGAGCTTAGGTTCTAGGTACTTAGTTGCTAAAATTCAAGATCATGGGGAGCAAATTTCTTTCTTTTCAAACCTATAAACCCTTCTTTGATAGGAGTAACTACCCTTTTAGAAACATAAAATGGAGCTTTATCTTGATAGTGATCCCATTAGATTATGGGATGCGATCTTAAATAGTTGGAACCCTCCCATGAAGATAGTGGAAGACATTCAAGTTCCAACAGAAAGAAGTGAGTGGTCTCAAAAAGAAAAAGAAGAGAACTACAAAAATAAAAGGGCTATGTTGGTTCTTATTGCTTCTATATTAAGAGAGGAAGGAGAAAAAATTCAACATTACATTTTGGCCAAGGAGATGTGGGAGACCTTAGAGAACCATTTTGAAGGCAACATCCAAGTTAGACCCAAAAAAGTTTAACTTTATGTCTATGAGTATGAACTCTTCAAGATGAAGCTTTATGAAAGCATCAACGAAATGAAAAATTAATTGAATGCCCTATTGACAACCTTGAGGAAGTTGGGCAAGCACTATTCAAAGGAAGAGATTAACACCAAAATACTAAGAGTGCTTCCCAAGAAGGATTTGGAGTCAAGACTGACTTCAATTTAAGAATCTCATGACCTCTCTAAGCTTTTAACTGACATCCTCATTGGTAAACTTCTTACTCATAAGCTTACTTTGAGGCAAAGGGAAAAGGAACAAAAAAAAAAGAGTTTTGCATTCAAAGCATCACAAGACTCAAGTGATGAAGATGACCTTGAAGATTCAAGTGAAGATGATAAGGATATTACATCATTCATAAGAAGCTTCATGGAGTATTTAAAAAGAAAGTACTTGAGGAAGGAAAAGGAATCCAAGAGAGGTAGCTCCAAGAAGGCCAAAGAAGTTATATGTTTTAAGTGTAAGAGACCCGGTCACATTCAAGATGAATGTCCTAAGCTCAAGCATAAATACAAGGGAGCAAATGAAAGGAGAAAAGCTTTCAAAGCTACTTGGGATGACTCTTCCGAATTCGAGATCGAGGAGGAGCAACAAGAACCTTCCAACCTTTGCTTCATGGCCTTGGAGGACAATTATAAGGTACCTCTTCTATCTAATTCCTCTTGTGATGACTTTTGTGACTATGATTATGATGATGATGAGGAACTTAATGATGAGAGCTCTATTGTAAGAAAAATTATTTTAAAATGTAAAAATTTACTTTTAAAGAAAAAGTTTTACAAATTAGAGCTTTTAAAAATGTCAAAAGAATTTGAGGATTTAAAAGATAAGTTTTCCAAAGTGAACTCCTTAAATGAGCAATTCTCTAATGATTTGAAATCTTGTACCTCTTTGAAATGTGAATTTAATAAGACTAAAGAAGAGAATAAAAAGCTTTCTAAAGAAGTTTTATAACTAAAGAAATCCATTTCTATATTTTATAAAGGAAAGGAAACTCTATATGCTCTTTTGACTTCTCAAAAATTTCATGGCAATACCTATGATATTGGATATGAATATGGAGTATCATCATCATCATCCTCTTATAATATATTTGTGAAAACTAACCATGATTCATCACATGCTCCTAGTGGTAGTGCTAAAACTCAAGCCACATTGGCTAAAGAGTTTTATATGCCTAGAGCCAAGTCTTTTAAGAGTTATCCTCCTATAGCTCAAAGGTCTAAGGCACAAGCCAAAGACCTCAACCCTAGCATGCTTTCAAATACACAAAGAAGCACACACATATAAGTATGCAACACCATACCATAATATACACACTTTTGAATGCATGGCATATGCACATTTTAGAACTCACTTTCCCAGCAGGAGATATGTGCAACACTTTCATGCTAAGAGGTATAATAAATTTGCTAATGTAGATGCTCCTATTGCATAGGATTAGGACATACTAATAATGTATGCTATTATAGGAAGCTTCATCTCCGTCTCTTACCTAAAGATTATTTTGAAACTAATCAACTAAGACCTATTAAAGTTTGGGTTCAAAAGGTTAATTGGCCTTAAGATGTTCTTGCTTGAATTGATTGTGTTTGTATGTTTTGATGAGTTACTTGTTTAAATTTAAGCTTGCAATCTTACATTATTAGTTGTTACATTTTAAGCTATTTCTTTACGATTTCATGAAAATGATTTATTTAATTTATTAATAAATATGTAGATAATAATTTATCTAAAGAAAATTTGACCCTTTGCATGATCAAAATGATTCTAAAAAATTGCTTATTTTTAGTATACCATGTTCTCATTGTTTTCAACATTTTTCATTTAGCATGCCTTTTTCACTTGATTCACTTATTTTTTATTGGTATTCTTGTCATTTATTTAATGTACATTTGGTATCACATATTTTATTTTATTTGCTTTTTGTCTTTCATTTGGTATCCTTCCCTTTTGATTTTCTCCCTTTTTCACTTTGACAAAGGGGGAAGGAAATTTAACATTTTGAATAATAATAATTATGCTTTAATTTTAAAATAGAATGCCAAAAGGGGGGGAGGGAGAAACTATGCATTTAATATACTTAAATGATACTTGATATGTTTAACTCACCTTAGAGAAAAAAAAAGAAATCTAAAAAAGAAAATTAATAAATTGAGTTAATAAATCCTCTGCAGGTTTTTTCTCTCCATGTTGAGAGTCTAGTGTTTTCTCTCCTCATTGAGAGTCTATATTTCTGGTGTGCTGGTTGTCTCTTGTAGGTGTGGTTCTTACTTTTTTTCGTTTCTTCTATTGTGCTTGTTCTCTTGTTCTTTCATTATGGAAGAGTCTATATCTCAGTTGAGTTTAATGGCTGATGAAGATGAGGAGCTGGAGCTGTGCAAGATTAGTCAAGAGAGAGAGGATCGACTTTCAGAGCTGTGTCTGGTCAGGCATTTTCTCACTGATCGACAGATTAGAGTACAAGTCATGAATCATCGTATGGCAATGATCTGGAGACCAGGAATGGGGATGAATATCAAAGAGGTATCAGAGGGGTTGTTTATCTTCCAATTCTATTATATCCTAGACCTGAAAAGGGTATTAGAATGAGGTCCTTGGACTTTTGATTGTCATGTTCTTATGCTTCATCATCTGTAATGTAACAAAGTTCCATCCACTGTTTTATTATATTCTCTTCCAGTATGGGTACAAGTTCATGATCTGCCTATTGGTTATATGTCGATGTCCATGGGGAAACAGTTAGGAAATTGGATTAGGAAGTATGTGGATTATGATGCCAAAAATAATGCTCAAGGATGGTGCAAGTTCATGCGAGTTTGAGTTATTATAGATGTGCGGCTTCCATTAAAATGATGGAAAAGAATCAAGTTGCATGGGGAGTATGGGCATTAGTTCAATTTAAATATGAACTCAGTTCTTATATTTGCTACATATGCTGGCTGATAGGCCATACTGATAACTTTTGTATAAGAAAATTTGAGGCAGGGAATGGCGATATTAAGAAGGAGTGGGGGCCATAGATTAAGGCTGCTCCTAAACGACAGATGACCGGAGGAGGTGAAAGGTGGCTTCGGGAAACTGATGATGATAAGAGTTCTAGTTTGAATGGGCAGGAGAAGGATATGGTGCTAATGGATATGGATTCAAGTTTTTCAAATTTAAAAAGCAAGGATGTTGAGCTTTTAAATTCAAAGGTGTTGGGAGATAAGGTAATTAACAGTGGTATAGTTAGCAAATCCAAAACTACCTTATGGTGACTGATAAAAGAGTGGCAAAGATGGGTGTATTACAAACAGATTTTATGGGCCAACGTGTGGGCCATATAAATGAGGATGAGGTTTTGAATTTGGAGGAAGATAGAAAAAGGAAGAAAGGTAAATTGGTTGTGGATCAATCGGGTATTAACATTGAAGAGGCTGCAACTATTAATTTGGCTCCTGAAGAAGACACTTCAGAACTTTTATTGGCCGGGTCTTTTTTAGGGCCCCGTCAGGAGCCATGATTGGCTTTAGTTGGAACTGTCGTGGGCTTGGCAACCCGCGAGTAGTGTTAGCCTTAAAGAATTTAATTAATTTTCGTAGGCCTGCTTTTATTTTTCTGATTAAAACTTTAGTTTATGAAAATAAAATTGAGAAAATAAAACGTGTAGTTGGTTTTTCTAGTTGTTTTTGTGTCGATAGGGAAGGTCGGAGTGGTAGTCTTGCCTTGATTTGGAATAATAAAATCTCAATTTCTATTTTGAGTTTTTCACAGTTTCATATTGATTTTTCTCTTATTGATGAGTCTTCTTTTTCTTGGAGATGTATTGGATTCTATGGATGTCCTGAAAGGAATAATCGTTATCTCTCTTGGGATTTACTTCGTGATCTAAGGACAAAATCTACACTGCCTTAGTGCATTATGGGTGATTTTAATGCTATTCTTTCTCATGAAGAGAAGAAGGGGGGTTCTTTTCAACCAGATTGGTTAATTCATGGATTTAGAAATATAGTTGATGATTGTGGTCTTATTGATATGAATCTTGAAGGTTATGGATTCACTTGGGAGAGGGGGAGGGGTTCTGATAATTTTATTGAGGAAAGATTAGACAGATGTTTGGTTGATAATCATTGGCTAGAATTATTTCCTGAAGCAAGATTGACCTGTATCTTTGCTTCAGTTTCAGATCATAATCCCATAGAGCTATCTATGCAGCAACAGGCTTGGAGGGTTAGTCATTCTCAGTTTTAAGTTTGAGAACTCGTGGCTTACAGAATCAGACTTTACAACTCTTGTAAGGGACTGTCTTTATAATTCTCAGCATTCTCCTGTGCTTTCTAGATTAGAGATGTGTCAAACAACAATGGGCAAATGGGGTATATCTTATAGGCGGCAATTTTTGGATTGGCTTAAGCAAGCAAAAAGGGAGCTTTCCACTACAATGGTGTCAACTCAGGCTGGGAATTTTGATCAGGTGTTGGAGGCCAAAACGCATTTTAATAATTTGTTGGCTCAGGAAGATGTTTATTGGTGGCAAAAAGCTAAAAATTTTTGGCTTCTTAATGGTGACCGAAATAGCCATTATTTTTATGTTATGGCTTCCAAAAGAAGGAACATTAATACAATTTCCAGATTGTATAAGGATGATGGTCGGTGGTCGATTCTCAATAGCAAATTAAGGATGTTATTTTTCAGTATTTTCATTCTCTTTTTGCGACAGATGATGATAACTTTGTTGATTTGGGTAATTATGTTACTAAACAAGTCTCGGCTAGTGACAATGAATTACTGACTGCTTCTTTTTCAAGAGATGAATTCACTGCTGCTATTAAGGAGATGCATCCAGATAAGGCACCAGGATCGGATGGACTTAATCCAGCTTTTTTCAGCATTTTTGGGACTGCTTAGGTACTGATATTTTTACTTTTGGTCCTAACTGTTTTGCTTCATGTTCATTTCCTGAGAAATTTAATGATACGACAATAGTTCTTATTCCTAAAAAAGACAATCCTCAAGGGGTGAAGGATTACAGGCCTATTTCTTTGTGTAATATTTTTTATAAAATTTTGGCTAAAGTTCTGGCTAATAGGTTGAAGAAGATTTTGCCCAATATTATTTCTGAGGAGCAATCTGTGTTTGTTCCGGGTCGGTCTATTATTGATAATGTGATTGTGGGTTTTAAGACCATTCACTGTATGCGCCGAAAAAATAGAGGAAAGATGGGTGATGTGGCTTTAAAGATTGATATTAATAAAGCATATGATCAAATAAAATGGCCTTTTTTACAGTGTATGGTTTACAAAATGGGTTTTCATTCTAAGTGGGTTGAGTGGATTATGCTTTGTGTGAAGATCGTTAGATATCAAGTGGCGGTTAATGGAGATGAAGTGGATCCTATTATTCCTAATAGAGGACTCAGACATGGCGATCCTCTGTCTTCTTATCTGTTCATTCTCTGTGCTGAAGGTTTGTCCTCTCTCATTAGAACTGTTGAACGGGCCAATTTTATTAAAGGGGTTCGTGTTTATAGAGGTGCTCCTAGGATCTCTCATCTTCTTTTTACAGATAATAGTTTTCTTTTCTTCAGAGCCACAATAGAGGAATGTCAACATATGAAGCATATTTTAAAAACCTATAAAAAGGACTCTGGGCAAGTAGTTAATTTTTCTAAATCAGGGATTTTTTTCAGTAATAATGTCCAGAAGGAGTGTAGTGGGGAGATTAAAGAAGCATTTGGTGTTGTTTTTAATAATCTGGATACAGGACGATATTTGGGTCTTCCATCTTTGATTGGTAGGAACAAGAGAGCAATATTTAATTATCTTAAAGATAGGATGTAGTCCAGGTTATCTTGTTGGCATAATAAGTTGCTCTCTTTTGCAGGGAAGGAGGTGCTAATCAAAGCAGTAGCTCAAGCTATACCAGCTTACTGCATGAGCACTTTTCTTTTGCTTGTTTCTTTGTGTGATGAGCTTTAAAAAATGATGAATTCATTTTAGTGGGGTTCTAAACCAGATAAAAATAGGAAAATTCATTAGGCCTCATGGGAAAAGCTTTGTCGTAGAAAAGATTATGGTAGAATAGGTTTTCACCATCTTCAGAGTTTTAATATTGCTATAGTAGGTAAGCAAGTGTAGAGTTTAATTTCTAAGCCTAACACTTTTTCATATAGAGATATCAAAGCTAAATACTATCCGTCTAGGGATGTTGTTTCCACTCAATTGGGTTCTAATCTTAGCTTGGTTTGGAGAAGTATTTGGATGTCAAAGGAAACTCTTACTGTGGGTTATAGATGGCGTATTGGAGATGGTTCGCATATTCAGGTTTGGAGTGACCCTTGGATTATTAATTAAAATAATTTTCTTCCTACTTCCGTTGTGAGGGAGGGTTTGAAAAATATTATGGTGAAAGACTTGTTTGTGCCTTTTTCTCAAGAATGGGATGTCGAACTTCTTAATGAGTTGTTTAATAGTAAGGATTTTACAGATATATTAACTATGTTGGCTAGGATTGATGATGAGGTTGATACTAGAATTTGGCATCATGATCATAAAGGTATATATTCGGTTAAAACAGGGTGCCATTTTACTGTTGAAAATTTATCGCCTTGTGCGAAAAATACTACAAAGTTAAGTTGGACCAGGTGGTGGAAGTTTAATTTGCCTCCGAAGGCAAAATTATTTTTATAAAAGTTATGTATGTGCTTCCTTCTATCACGTGAGAAGCTTAGTCTCAAGGGTGTCGATGTTTAGAATTTATGCGTCATCTATGGGGCTTTTGGTGACCATTATTCTCATATTTTTATTGACTGCCCTTTTACAATTCAATGTTGGCAATGTGTAGGTATCCAACTTATATGTGTGCATGAAGACAACTTTATAGTTTGGTTAGAGCGTATGATGGATAGCTTGAATGGTTTAAAGAGGGAGCAGTTTCTCATAGTTATTTGGGCAATCTAGGGCTGTCGAAATAAGAAGCTTTGGCAGGGACATTTAAGTGTAGCTGTTTCATGTGTCAGTGCTTGCTTAAAATTTTTTTTTGATTATTAAAAGGCAAGGCAGTTAAAAAATATAATTAACCGATTGCAGTAACCGAGTTCTATGGTATGGAGGAGACCTATTCATCCCAGTCTCAAATTAAATATTGATGCCGCTCTTTGGTTGGACCTCAGGTATGTTGGTTTTGGCATGGTTTTACAAAATGCAGATGGCACAGTCCTTCATTGTAGCACGAAGAGATATGTGGGTTGATAGGATCCGAAAATTACAGAGGCTTACTGCCTTAAGGAAGCTCTCAGCTGGGTTCATTCACAAGGACTTGAGTAGGTTATTATTGAAACCGATGCAAAGTTTGTGGCATATGCGTTTAATGGCTCGGCTAATGATCTTTCTGAGTTTGGTAGCATTGTTTCTTTATGTAGGGCTATTAGGGAGCTTTGTAGTCACATATCTGTGACGTTTGTTAGGAGACAAGACAATGCAGTTGCTCATGCTTTAGCTAGAGCTGCTCATTCTTATGCTAGTCTCACTTGCTGGCATGTTCCTCTTGTTTTCATTAGGCATTTGTTAGCAAAAGATGTACTGTCTCTTTGAGTAATATATTAGCTTTCTTCAAAAAAAAAAAAAAAAAAACTCGCCTTAGCATATATTGAGGGAGAAATTTTGAAATCCCTTAGTATATGATTAGGGGGGGGGGGGGGGGGGGGGGGAATATCATAAAACAAATGCACATACATGCACTTAGTGTTTTTTAATTATCATTCAAAAATTGAATGTCAAAATCAAAAAAGAGGAGATTGCTGACCCTTTTGCATGATCAATATGTTGATCAGTCTCAAATTAACCCTTGTTTTGACTTTAACAATCAAATTTGAGTTACTAACATATTTGTTTAAGTGTGACTTATATTAAAGTAATTAATAAAATAAGCATTACAGGTAGAATTAAAGCTTCATTAAAGTGCTCAAAGGTCCTTACTAATGTTCCTTAAAGTCACATGGATGATCACAACTCATATAGGATCAATTGGAGTCAAAATATGCAAGTTTGACCAGCTTATCAAAATTTAAGAATTTGAATAAAATAGTTTAGCAATTCAAAAAGCGTAAAAATCATTTTTTTATAATATGTTATGTGATCATTATTTTTATATAATTTTGATCAAATAGTTGTTTATATCAAAATTGTTAAATATTACTAAATCATGGCAATTTTGTTACAATTAAAAAATTGATAAAATTATAAAAGATCATAAATATTTGAATTTTTTACACCAATAGACATTTTATATAATATTTTTGAGAAATATCTCTAAATTAAGTTTTGTGACATTTTATAAAATTATATTT
>CATIWO010030950.1:0-15650 GCA_949673435.1 Macaranga tanarius | reverse complement strand
CAATTCCATCCTTATAAACTTCATCTAATAACATCAATCTTTAATGCCTTATAACATGTCCTCATTAGTTCTCATCTTAAAACAATAGAATCTCTTATTAACCTCAATTCCATGCCACAAGCTTAATCGATATCAATTATTGACTTAAGTACAAAATATTCGAACTCCAAATCATCTATTCAAACTATTATCTCTTAAGTCACTTATTCATAACAATGGCAATCTACTCTTAAATCACCAAGTTTAATTTACTGGAACAGTAATTTTTCTTAATTATCATTGATGAACAGTAATCGGGTTTTAGGACATGGATGTTACATATTCGGGTTATTTTTGAGTTGATTTTGAGTTATTTGATGAAAATTTGAAAATTGTGACGTTGTAGCAGTACGATCAAGCGGCACCTAATTGCACTGAGGCTACACCTAATTGTACTGAGGTGGCACTTTATTGTAATGATTGTAATGAGGTGGTGCCTCAGTCCACTAAGGTCCTCATGCGACGCCTTAGTGGGCACTAAGGCGACGCCTCATTAAGCCATTCAGGCAGTGCCTTAGTGATTTAAAGGCCATTCAGGTGGCATCTCTGCACTGTGTTGATGCCTTAATGGTTCAAAATGCTATTCTGAGTTAATTATGATCGATGTTTAACTCAGATTTGTGATATACATGATTTATGAAGTAAATACAGAGTTTTGGTTTGATTAGAAACATAAACAAATTTGAAAATATAATGAAATTATGAGCACATGTACATTGAAAAGGAAAGGTTGTAGTAAGACCGTGTCCGGGGTACGGTTGAGTTCTGTGAGACGTAAGACTGTGTGACACAATAACTAACGTATGAATGATTTTTTTGTACCTAGGGTACGATGAGGAATCGACAGAAATAAGATATATGATTATGGTAACTGTCTTTGGGACATCACTTGAGATTCATGAAAGCCTTTAGGGCTAATTCGAGTGGTATATAGATTGGTATGTATACTTGGATTGAATCTTTGATGTGTTGATTGGTACCCACCACATCAATAGCAACCTGACCTATTTCTGAATATTTTTGATAAATTGTATTGTGTTGTTCTGTGCCGTGCATAATATGAGAGTAAAATTTTAAAAAGAAAGGTGATTGAAACGTGTGAAAGGTAAAAAGGAAGTTTAACTTCCAGAAAGCCGGATTTGATTCCTTAAAGAATTAATTTAAATGATTTTTTTGATTTGATTATAAACTTATTTAATCTTTATGGATTATTTTATGAGTAAGGTGAAAATAATTTTGTTTATTTTTAAAATGTTATGGTTATTGATTATTCATATTGTTTCTTGCGAGAACATTGTAGTCTATCTACTCACTGGGTATTTTCTTGAGAAAATATTCACCACTGTAGTTTTATTTTCTTTTCAGCATAAAATATAAATTGTATATATATTGTACATAGAATGACTATTTATTGGATAGCCATGACTTACGATGTTGTTGGGGAAAAGACGGGGTTCATTACTTTATCCGACATGATGTTGACGCTATTGTATCTTTGAGGGTATCTTTATAGCCTATCGTTGTAGACTATCACACTTATACAGAGTGATAGGACTTCTTAGACTGCTGTTTGATAGTTGTGATAGTGACACATGTGACCATACCGGGGGTCTGGATCTCCCTGACCTGGACTTACCAGCATCCAGACTGTCTTTTCTTTTGCGAATGGGCTTGTGATAGAGAGTAGCTGTATTTTTGTTGTAGTTACCGCGGTTCTCTCCAAGGCTAGTTAGGCCATCATGCTGGGTAGATGAGTTAAATTTATTTTTGGTGTACATTTGTTGATATTCCTGTATAACCCTCTCTCCCTTTTTAGCCCTCCAGTGACAAAATACTAAATATGTATATTATACCAGTTCAGTGGTTGGTGATCTTACCATCGTTCTTGTTTATTCTTGGATGAATGCTATTACTGATTATATATATATATGTTACTGATACTGGAAGGATATGAAAAAGCTGAATAATAAAATGATGTTAGGTTTCAACTTAGAAATGACGCCTCTTCATGTCGGTACCTCGGGCGAACAGTAAAGGAGCATGGTGCTGACTGATGAAGGTGCTGGTGGGGAGGGGTGTCACAAAATATAAATCACAATGAGTTTATTTACTTAGTTTAGTTTCTTACCTTTTTCTGCTCTTGGGTTTTGTAGATGTGTTCATGCGGAGCTTAAAAGACTTGTCAAGGTATGGTGCTGTTCTTTTTGTATTGTAGCCTAGTGAATTTAAATTGTTAATTAGTTGATTTTAACTATTAACCTTCCACATAGATTTTATTTTGATTTTTAATTGATTGATTAATTTAAGTTCGAATTTCCGTTTGAGTTTAGAACATTTTGAGAAATGCAGGATTCATTTAAAATAATTCATGATTTAAAATTTGTTGGTTATATGTGTAGCTAAAGGAGAGAGAGAGTAAAGGTAAAAAAAAAAAAAAAGAACTTTTAGGGTTGTAATTGATATTTTTATATTAAAAAATTACAATTTGATACAAAAAGAAAACAAAAACTTTAACTTATATTAAATAAAGGACTAAAAATACAGAATAAACTTAATTTTGTGCTTATATAGTTTAAAAAAGTAAAGGGTATATGTGCTCCTTGGTATAAATATTAAGGGCGAAAATGCACCTTTGCGCTTTAACTTTTTATTGTTATGAGATTTGTTTTACAAACTGTAATGCTACGTGGTTTTTACATTTTATTGTTATTAGATATAATGTTCACAATTTGAGATTTGTCACTAGGAAAAAAGTATAAAAAAGTGTCCTTGGTTAGTTGTTTTTTAACATAAAGTTTTATGGTTTTTTTTCTTTAACATTTTAAGAATTTCTAATTTTTATTTTACTTGTATTTTAATACTCTCTACTTAGTAATATTATTAAAAATATATAATATAATGTTAAAATAATATAAATATTCAATATTAAAATTATTTAAGAAAAAGTACAAATAACTACCCTAAATAATTACTCTGTGCTTTGACTTATTTTCAACTAGAGGTATGCGGTATTTTTTATGACAAAAATTACTCTTGTAATTCAGTCCGTTAGCAACTAAAGATAAATAACACTACCAATATCTGAAAATGATGATGTGACATGGGGAAAAAATGAAATATCAGGCTGGTTATACGATTTTAGTCTCTAGTTAAAAATAAATAAAAACACAAGATAATTATTTGTATATTTTTTATGATTTTGTTTTAAAATGAAATGACTTATTTTATTTAAAATTATTTATTTAAATTTATCAATAAAATATGAAGATATTATTAATTTTTAAAATTTTTTATTTGATATAATTTACAAATTTTTTTTATAATTATAATTTTTTTTACAAAATGTTCTGCGATTTTATAATTAGAAGTGTTATTATGTAAAATTGATATTATATTTTTTATAAAAAAGAACCAAATATTTCATAAAAAGAGTTATATATTTTATGAAAGTAAAATTTTTTTCACAAGTACCACATGTTATTTTTTATATATAAATTATTACTATTTTTATAAATTCAAAATATTTTTATAAAATAATTAAAATAATTTTTCTTTATTTACAACAAAATAACAATAAAAAGTATAAATATTCTTAAATAAAATAGAAAATAATTAAAACAAATATATCTAAAAATTAACAAAAATCAAATAAAAAGAAAAAATTAATAATCTCTTTGTAATTTCTGCATATTAAAATAAATATTATTAAATAAAATAAGTCATTAATAAATGTTCTTTTTATTTTTGATTCTTCATATATTTATTTTAATTTATAAAAAATGAAGAGATTATTAATTTTTAATTGATATGTTTTTATCAATTTCTTATTTTATGAAAAGTAAACTATATTTTATAAAGTATTTTTCCTCAAAATGTTATTGCTATTTTATAACTAAAAGCGTTATTATTTAAAATTGATATTTTTTTGGTAAAAAAGAACCACACATTTTATGAAAAAATTATATATTTTATGAAATTAAAATTTTTTCACAAACACAACAAACTATTAACTTTTTTTACTTGTAAATTATTACTATTTTTGTAAATTTAAAATATTTTTATAAAATAATTAAAATAATTTTACTTTATTTATAAAGAATTACAATCAAAAGTACAAATATTCTTAAATAAAATATAAAATAATTAAAATAAATATATAAAAAAATTTATAAAAAATATCAAATAAAAAATTAATAATCTTCTCATATTTTCTTTATCAATTAAAGGCATAATACATCTGTAGCCTCATGTACTTGGCACAATTGGTCAATTTGACACCTCAACTTATAATTTTATCATTTCAACACTTGAACTTACCACTTTTTACCTAAAATACACTAGTCTAATGACATAATACATCTACCACCCTCTATACTTATCACTTTTTATCATTTTGATACTTCTACTTGCAGGTTTTGGTCAGTCAAACCCTTAAGATGTGACACATGCTGATTCGCTATTTCATACCATATGTGATGTCATGAGTTTAAAAATTACATTTTAATCAAGTTCAGGTTTTGAAATGGCAAAACTATAAGTAGAGGTGTTAAACTGACAAAAAGTGACAAGTACAGGGGGCTGTGAATGTATTATGCCTTAATTAAAATAAATATTTTTAAATAAAATAAGTCATCTCATTTAACATCATAAAAAAATTATAAATAACTATATTGTGATTTCACTCTTTTTCAACTAGATGCTCAAATACTATAATCAAGTATGAAATTTCATTTTTACCTATACCATGTCATCATTTCAAATGGTGTTAGTATAATTTACCTCTAGTTGGTAATATACTAAATCACATGATAACTCTTTGTCACAAAAAATACCACATGCTTCTAGTTAAAAGTGAATCATTATAATTTTGTCAATTATTTACTAAGTTGTATAATATTCAATTAATTAAAAAAAAATCTTGCAATAAATAAAAATAAGATGCATTTTTTATTTTATTTGAAATAAAAATTAATTTTTGAAATAAATTTATAATATTTTTAAAAGCATCAATGTAGTTATCTTGATGGCAAATCAATATAAAACATTTTTATTATCATAAAATAATAATGATATTAGTTTATAGGAGATCAAAATGTTAAAAAAAAAAATTACAACCATTTAAATATAAAAAAAAAAAACCACAAACTTCTAAATGAAAATATCTTTAGTCGCTGGTTTTTTTTTTTTACTTACTCATCCTTACCATTCAAGCATTCAAAAATTCCCCCCACACAGAAAAAAAAATCTCAACTTTTATAAAGATATTTATAAGAAATATGATAATGGATGCTACATCTCATCGGGGGACCTCTTGAGCTCTGATATTTTGATGATACATCGCACAAGCTTCACTGATGGGTTCTCTATATGTCGTTTTCTCAGTCTATATCCCACGTCTAAAGTTTTGGCTATAGTTATTTGATCAATGCAAACCTCAGAACTGATAATGTTAACTCAAAAAAACAAAAAAAAATCTAAATCTAGCCAGCTAGCATAGGAAGTAGAAAAATGCTAGACATACTCCTGCCTTTTTCATTATCACTGATGCAATATCTCAGCAAGTGTCAAAACATTCATGTGTTATAAATTAAGATGCATATGATTGTCGAAAGCTGAAAGTGAAAATCAGTATTCCAGTTTCCTGCATCTTATTTAAATTAGATTTGACTTCTTACACGACACATGCGCAACTCAAATCCTGCAAAATTGAAACATGAAAAAAGCACTTTGTGTTTTGAATTAACATAAATTAGAGCACAAAGAGAGAACCATGTAATAAGAAATCTGTACAGTTCCAAACTGATCGCTCCTAAAGATACTCTAATGCATCATCTACTTGCTAAAATAAGGGTAGATAGCGCCAGCATCATATATAAAAATGTATGCATAATTTTTTATTTTAGGTTTTCTTAGACCAAATTAACAAGTACATGAAAATCATAATATGTTGTTATCCAATCTCAAGAGCATTCACCTAGTCTTCGGTGTCTATCAAGAAAACACGAGTTCAACTCTGTGCTATAGGAAACACGGACCCAATTCTGTCTCGCAAGCGGTAGCACTTGATGTTAACCGGGTATGGACCCAGCTCCACATGGTTATCCTCTCCTCCCATATAGAAACAGAGAGTATAGAGTGCAACTTCAAACTCTGGACTCACGCCCACTAAAATGCTTGATACAGATTTGAGAATTCCATTCCATTCAAACTGAACTGTGAGCAACTGGGTTTCGGAGTCAGGCTGCATAATAGAAATGGTCAAGGTAAGATAGATGATATAAATGCAAATCCAAAACTGAAGGAAAAAGGAAACTAAACATGATAGCAATGAGTCCTAATCTGTAGGTAACCAAACCAAGGCATTTATCATCAAAGATGCTGAAAGGGAAGTAGATTGACAGACATCTTGTTCAGGTAATACAAGGTTTAGAGTCCATCTATTTTATTAAAACATCTCAAAACGTTATGGCCATTATTTTCTTTTTAACTAGGGAATATATTACAGATTCTTTTAATAGGCCATTCTAGTGTTCCAAAGCAGAGTTGCAAGGCCTCTAGAGAACATCTTCCATAGGGGTAAGCAAAAACCAAACTGGACCGCAAATCAAGCCGAAAACCAACTATTTCAGTGCGGTTTCTGTTTTTCAAGAATAAAAAAGTTCAGTTTGAGCTGAGTAATTCAAATATCCAACAAGAATACATGTGGTTTGGTGGGAGACGCATCTGTTTTGGTCCATGAGATCCTAGCTTCCAACCTCCAAAATCACTTTTTTTTTTATCTTTTGAAATTTCGGTTCAGCTTTGAAAGTGCAAAAAATCAGTCAGTTCAGAAAACCGAACCAACTGATTGCACATTCCTAAATTTCCAACATTCCCCAGATGATCAAGCCATTCATTTTGATTTTTTTTTTTAAAAAAATATTATTAAACTTGCTTCTACATTTTCTCTGCAAGACTCTCAAAAACAATAGCATACAAGTAATAGTGAGGCCAAAGAAGTTGGTACTCGGTCCTCCAAAATTAAGAATACAGTCATACACAGCATCTCTGGGATCAAAACCACACGTTGAACATCATTATCTATTGTATTATTTGGATATCTTCAAATTTGGTTCCAACTTGATTTTGAACTAGTCAAATCAGTGTCTGCAAGCATTTTGTTTTTCCCTAATTATTTATTTATTACTATTATTATTATTTGCTTTGTAAGTCAAAAAATGTAGTTTCACCATCAAATAAAGAATACTAAATAGCATGGCCCAACTCAAAACGAGATTTTAGGCACGGTTAAAACAAGATTCCTATAGCAAAATATCTCTTATTCTTTATTTACCCCAAAAGACAAATAAAACTGAGGTGCAATGCATAACTCTTTTTGTAACCAAAAGGAACTAATGCTGCACAGGAGACTCTAGTCCTTTTTTTGACATTTAAATACCCCTTATTTTAAATGTATCTAACATCTTAATAGAACAAAGTGTGAATAATATAACTTACAATCTGCCCATGTCGTCGAGGAAAAATGTAACCTTGGTAATCAACTGTCCCTTTTGCTTCTTCAAGATAAAACTGAACAAGTAAAATGGAAAATTTAAGACAGATATAGATTTATTAACATCCACCAAGAGAGTATAAAATCACAAGAAGGAAGCCCAAAAATGTCAAGTCATTTATCAATGCACTATCGATATTTCCAAAACAATTCCAAAATTAGTCGATTTAAGGAAGAGACAAGCAACTATTTCTGTGTGGATGTGGGAGAAACTTGACTAAGGATGTCAGACAATAATAGCTAAGGTAGATTAAAAACTAGTGCATCCTATATCCTAAGCATTTATGGAAAAACTAGCTTCTTCAGTTCTTCTCATCACAGATGAGATTATATAAATATGCTGTACTTTAGATGATGATTTGCCCGTAGTCACCTGAACTCAATGGCAGAGCAATTATCATTAACAGCTAATAGTACATGTGCCAATAAATAGTTTTTAAAACCACAAAGAAGCCTTGGAAGTGTCTTGATAGAAATAAAGAGGCTAAAAGGGGGCAACTGACGCCACAAAGGCCATCCTGGACTTGAAGAAAAAAAAATGATAATAGATATTAAAACATAACCATAAGAGAATTTAGAAATGGAGAATGTTAGAAGATAAGACACACCTGAATCCAATTGTGGAAGCCAGAAACTTCTTGTTCCCCATGTTGCTTAATCTCACCAACAAAAACATGTTCAAACGCAGAAGAGGAACCACTGGTACCACCTCGACCATAGAGATCAAACCAGAGACTTGTCAATGTTCTCTTAAATTCATGATAATCTTCAGACACAATTCCTTGGGATGAAAGATACTTATGAAGATATTTAATTGGTGCAGTTCTGCTAATTTCTTCTATAAAAGCAGCTTGTTCTTGCCTCTCTTCAGAAGTGATGACTTCTTTGCATCCTTCATTTGGATTATAATTATCAAGTAAAGAGCAAAAGCGAGAAAAAGTAGGCCTCCTAAATGTTTCTTCACTTAGCCAGCTAAATAGGCTTCCTTGTGCCATGTCTTCCTTCTCATAGACTTTCTTCCCTTCACCGCAGTCAATCCGATAATCCTTGCCTGGCACCAAACGATTTATATCAAGTTGCCAGAGTCTGTTGCAAGCTTGTGACAAGTCAGCAAGCTCCGCCTGTGATGGTACTAAATTTGTAACATCTTCAACCTCATCAGAGTATTCTTGTTCACTAGGATTTCTTTTGTATCCATGCCAATGATCCTTTTGAATCTAACATTACATCTAAAAATCAGTTGTAATTAGGAAGAATCTACTTTAGGTGCACATAATTCCAACATCTTCCAATGGCCTACCAACATGCTTGTTGAGAACACAAAAACTGATCCTCCCTTCCAAGAAACTGAACAGTTTCAGGAAGAGATAATTCTAGTAATCATACGAACCAGGAGCTCAAAAAATGCATTTAAAATAATGCCTTTTAAATTCCCAGCAAGCAGGATGGTTGTGCATACCTTGTGTGGTCGCTTGGGATGTTTTTTGCCAACAGTCTCCCAACCATCGTTACTGTTCTCCCCTACCTCCTGTATAAGGAATTGAAAGATGAAATAGGCCAGTAGTGTGAACTTCATAAGAAAAGAGTAAACAAAAGCATTACCAAATCACCAAGTAACCAACCTTTCTATCCCATTGGTTTTGGTCATATTCATGGCGATCATAATCTTCATTTCTTCCATAGCCTTCATGGACTTCCTACATTTGAGATTTTAATGAGAACAAGTGCTACTCAGTTTGTACAAAAAAAATTCCAAAACATACATGAAAAGTGCTCCATGTCAGCAAATGATCTTAACCCAATAAACATTCCGATCACAGAACCTTAAATTTTTAAGGGGTGGAATTTTTCTAAGTCCATAACTTTCTTACAAGCTCACACCCATGTGTGCTGCAATGTTTTATATTATCATACCATTACCATAATAAATGCCTTCTTTTAAAATGCCAAATTATTGATTCATTTAATTACATAAACAAATAACTACTCCAAACTTGCATCAATTCAATGCTACTTCTCCTCTGATATATATATATATTTTTTAAATAATGAACTTCAAACACTACACAAAAAGATCTACCTTAAAAAAGCCTTAACAAGAACTTGTGATGTGAGATTCAAATAAGTAAACAAAAATGATTAAATAATAATTAAGAGAAAAAATAATAAAATAAAATAGAAAAACCTTTGTGGGTCGTCTTGAAGGTCTTGAATTCCAGTCCTCATGGATTCCTTCAGTCTGTTCCTTATACATTAAAAAAAAAAAAAAACAATTTGAATAATCAAAATGCATTCCAATTTCAAACTTAGAACTAAAAATTAAAGAGAAAAAAAAAAAAAAAAAAAAGACAAAAACCTGATTGGTCCACTGATTAGAAGGACGATAAGCATGCCTCACTTGATCATCGTTATCTTGATCCCCGGACACCACCTCCACATTTCAGAAGAAGATAATGAAATATATTAGATACAGAAAAGATCAAATGCAGATGAGAAACATAGAAAGAGCAAATACCCACTTGAGCCCAGGAGGATCTGGAGCGCTCCTCTCGGGACTGTGAGTTGGATCCATCATCATCATCTTTGTCGTTGCCAAGGCCAAGAGCCACGTCCATGAGGCCTTTGATCAGACCGTCCATTTTCCGATAAACAGAATAGAATGATTTGTGAGTGGAAAGTGATATAAAAAAAACAAAAAGATGGCAGTTGGATTACAAATAATACAATACAATTAAAAGTCTAAAGAAAGAAAGAGAAGATGGCGGGTAAATGGCATTTTCTGTAATTATGGCTTTTTGCCGACAAATTTAGACACTACACTTGTCCCCGTCATCTGGCCCTAACCAATCTTACAATGTTACAATGTTTCACTTTTTGTATTTTACTTATGTTACAGTCTTTCTACAGTAAATACGTTTGTATGTATACGATTAAAATTAAATACTATTAGATTAATTTTATTTTAATTATTGTCATTATCTATAAAAGGGATACTAATACACTTATTTAATTTAAATTTATCCATAATTGAGGAATTAAGCACTTTTTAAAATTCCGTTTTAACAAATCAACAATAATTTTCAGAACAATCCACGCTGAAAATGCTAATGCAATCGATCCTCCCCGACCTAAATCACAAGAAATTACTTCTCGTTACATGGCTTCTTCAACCACACCGAAACAGTCTCCTTCACCGTTTGCATCCCATCTGTTCCTTCCACAATCAAATGGTACTTATCAGTTGAGCGTAGACAATCTAGAGATTTGCGAATTGGTAACCGTAATGGCACATACGAGAAGCTTATCAGTGTTGTTTCAAGGGAGTCATTTTCATTCAAGTTAGTAAAGCAAAACCTGCGGTTCCCATCTCCCATTAGAAAAGGAGAAAAGCGACATCAACACCTGTAAGAGGAGCAGATCAAGTGGAGAGTAATAATTTGAGGTTGATTGCATGAACCAAATTCTATTATGTTTAGGATAGGTGTGGAAAAAGTGCCAGTAATATTACTTCTGCACTTTGTGGATTTTAAATTGTACTGTCAAGCTTTTATTATCTCTCAATGGCCAATTTGAAGGTAATTATTTTAAACTGTACCAACAATGGCCAATTTTATCATCTCTTAAAAGGTCAGTATTTGAAGGTAATTAGCTATGAAACACTGATACTTGCATGTTTATCGCTGAAGTCATTACCTTTTGCTGAAGTTGTGCATGCCTATTTGATTAAAGTTGGTCTAAATACTCATACTTTTCTAGGCAATCGCTTTCTTGATTTGTACTCCAAGATTTTTTACTATGTTAATGATCTTTAGATTTAAATATTTCTTTCTTCATACCCGTTTTTTAGATTTAAACATTTCTTACTCCAAGATTTTTGACTCTGTTAATGATCTTTAGATTTAAATATTTCTTTCTTCATGCCCGTTTTTTAGATTTAAACATTTCTTTCTGTTTCCGGTGGTTGATATGAGCATAATTTGATTTTTTTTGTTTAAATGAGCAACGGGTATTGATTTGATTTATGCTATCCGCATCTAGTGTATTAATGATTTTTTTTGGCTAATGGTGAATAGTACACTTCTGCTGTCAATTCGCTCTCTGATTTTATTTTTAATTTTGTTAAGCATGAAGCCATGCGGAAGATAAAGAACGAGTTCATACTGCGCAATGGAAATATATCTAAATCCTTTTAAAAAGTAGCAGCTGGTGCTTTATATGAGCGAGTTGAAGCAATGGAATTGTGGGCACCACGGTATAGCCGACCCGAAAAAGAAAGCCCAATGATGAAAAATGGCAGCTAAAGCCCAATTGTCGAGGAACTGGATTCTAAATACCTTTAAAATTTTTGTTTAATTAAACCATATTTAAAGAAGGGTTCAGCCCAGAAAAGTCAGGCTCTGGTGGTCTAATGGGCCAAGCCCATCAGAGCAAGCCTTTTGAGCTGAGAAAAGCCTAGAGACGCCGCTTTTAGTAGTAGAGGCGCCACCTCTCCAGGCAAGAGAAGGCGCCTCTTCGATTAGAGAGGCGGCGCCTCTCCGAGTCTGTAATAGAAAAAAAAATTAAATGGTCTTTAATGGTGGAACGTGGGTCTCCCCACGTTCCACAGCCTCTCTCCTGCGTTAGTAGGAGAGAGAGGAACATTTTAGGGTTTCTTTAACCCTATAAAAGAAAAGGGAGACACAGAAAACAATTGGCAACAAAAAAAAATTGAACTATCAAAAAAAAGAGAAAAAAGAGAGTAAAAAAAAAATAAAAATGACAGAAGCTAAGAAGGGAGATAGAGTCCGAAGTTTAGAGACAAAGAAGCTTACACAAACACTACTTCTGAGGGCCAAATTAATTTCAAACTCAAATCATCAGTAAATTCTAATTTTCTTTTCTAAGCTATTGTTTGAAATTTCATTTAGTCTAATCTTTATTTGCTTTAGAATTATAGTGCATGTCCATTTAAATATTCGTTGAAGTTATATTTGTTTTATGACAGTAATTGGTAACACTCAAATCCTTTTCTATACTTATTCAATTCGGTCATTTGCTGTTGTTTAGTCTCTGCAGACACAGAGGCGGCGTCTCTATGAAGAAACGCCGCCTCTCTTCCTACAAAGGCGCCGCCTCTGTTTCGCAGACTCTTTAAATTGATTTTTTTTCATTCTATTTAATTTTTGAGTTGCTTTTGTAGAGTTCTTATGACGCCTGGAGACTACTGAATTTTTAAAGATGATGCAGGAACAACAATAATGGACATTTTCCATTATTTTAGAATTCTTATATTTTTTTTATTTTATTTAAATTATTTTGAATTGTGAGATTTGTAATCTTTTCTCCTCCCTCCTTTCTTTATATGCTTTATTCATGTTTAGTTATTTATTTGATTAATTGTTTTGAATGGATGTATAGATCATGGCCTAAAATTGCATGTAAATTGGACTAATTAATCAATTTGGACTAAATTGTAAAACTTCACAATTGTTTGAATTAAAATAGTCATTTGCATGTAATTCAAGAAATAATTAAATAATTAAAAATAATAAAACATAAAACACAAACGGAGGCCGATCGCAAGGTCAAGTGGGCCACTAAAAGCCCATACCCAGTTTTCGGACCCAATCTCTAAGGACGGCTGTTGGGCTTCCTCCGTGGAATCCAGTTGCTATAAAGTGTGTCCCGAGTTTTATCTGGGTGGCGACTCCATTCTCCGACCAAAGCCTATTAATGCCCAAAGTTGTATTCCTAGTGGGCCTTGAGCCTGCACAGTGCTGTGGTCACCGGATACTTGGGCGCGCGCTGAACCCCGCCGCCTACAGTGGCGACTCCACTGGGGATAGAGAAACTGATTCCAAGTGTTTCATGTTTTGTTATTTTTAATTATCTGGTTATTTCTTTGCATTCACTACACCATTCACATACTGTGCACACAGTCCCAAATAACCCGATAATAGTTATTGCTTTGCTGCCTGTGTTTCATTCAAATCTGGTGGTGGAGTATATAGCTATTATCACTCACAGTGAGTATGATTGAGTACGTCGTTTGGACCCTTGAGTGGGGAGACAATAAAAGAGTATATCGAAGCTGTGGGAGCCATTATCTCTACCCAAGACTCAGCTCATGTAAATACCCCTAGTAACTACCTTTAAGTTTCTCCCTGATGCATGTGTTTTATGCCATATAGTGGTTCTTTCATAAGGCCCAGGCCCAATATTGTTGGATCATTTTAGATTAGGCTTATGCCCTTCTATTTTGGCCCGTTGTGTTGGACTTTGGTTTTATGGAAAGAACATACTACCTATTTGATGCCATATAGTAATCTTGTCTATAAAGTCCAAGCCCAATAAGGGTGGATCATGTTTATAAAAAAACTTTTTTCTTAAGATCCATAAGGTTGGACTTTGGCTTTATGAACAAGATATACTACCAACGTCTCGAGAGATATATATGAATGTCGGTTTTGTTATCCCCCGCTGATAATCGAAACCCAGGCCAAAAATCCTAAGATAAGAGACTGACCAATGAATACGTGTGTGGGAGGAATAAGGTTGGAAGGTTGTGTCTGAGACCCTATGTGTGCTTGTTTATCTGTATTTTTATTTAAACCCTTTTCAAATAGATCTACATCTTATGCATACACGTCATGCATATTTCTAACCCTTTGTTTTGCAAACATAGATCCTACACCTCTTGTTTGGACGTGCACCAACGACTGCCGTCTAGTCAGATCCACACCACCAGTTCAAGCTACAATGTCAGACAACTTTGATATGGAAGCTTTCAAGAGACAGTTGAAAGAGGAAATTACTGATGATACCCGTAACATAATCCGGGAAGTAATAGGAGAAATGCTTCAGACTGCCAGGCAAAAACAACCAATAGATCTGGAAGAGGATGATGTAATTGTCAGGAAAACCAGGGACCGAGAAAGGGAGGATGATTTGGAAACCGTACTGGCTAACCCTCCAAAGCAAGAATTTCACCCAGTTGCGGACCTTGAAAAATCTGAATGGGCTAAAGAAATGGACAAGGTCAAATCCCAAATGCAACTATTGATGAAGGACAAGGGAATTAATGTTGTTATGGATTATGGTGACTTGGACTTTGATGATAAAGATCCTCTGCCCAAAAAGTTCAAGTTTCCTGAAATGAAAAATTTTTCGGGAACCGAAGATCCACACCTTTATTTGAAGTAATATGTGACCCATATGAAGACCACCGAGCTAACTAAAGCTTAAATTATGAAACAGTTCCCTTTATCTCTGGAAGGTACACCAATCCGTCGGTACTATTCACTAGAGCCCCATGTACAAGCAGAATGGAAAGAGTTATGTGTGGCTTTTGTCAAACAGTATGGGTTGAATTCTCAGCTTGAGGTATCCTTGAAGGATCTGTAAAACACCAAGTAGAAGTTCAATGAGACCTTTACGGATTATTTGACTAGATAGAAGGGGAAGTTATCCCAAATGAGGCATCGGTCGGCCGAGGCTGATCAACTTGTGATTGCTATTGAGGGATGTGCTCCTCAACTTGCTAGAAAATTAAAAGATTTGGGAATCCGAAACTTTGAAGAGTTGTACAGGTTTAGGGTTCAGAAAGAGAGAGGTGTGGCCCAAGAGAGAAGGACCTTCAGTGGAAGAACCGGGGGCAAAGAGGGATCCAGCAGCGGCAATGTTCAAATTAATGCTATCGGTCAACCCCGTAAATTTTCTAACCTTGGGAGACCCCTTTCCAAAGTTTTTGAGAAACTTCTCGAGAAAAGACTTCTCCAGCCTTTACCACCCAGAAATCCCCTACCGAATGCTAATCCTAAACTGTACTATAAATACCACCAAGTAATCGGCCATGACACTGACCAATGCACCCGCCTTAAACACAAAATCCAAGACCTCATTGATTCGGGTAAGATTGTTGACCCTGAATCTAAAAAGTCAAGTACCCAAAATAACCCTCTACCCAATTACCGAAATGTCCCCCCACCCAACCAACATGTTTTAATGATCGACACTAGCTTAACTGAAGAACAAGTGTTGAATTCTTTCATCGACCTTGAACCAGTCTTGCCTACCCAAC
>CATIWO010030936.1:0-11216 GCA_949673435.1 Macaranga tanarius | reverse complement strand
AATTGGCATATTTTAGTGTATTTATAAAGTTTGATTTATTAATTATTATTTTAAAAATAATTATAAAAGAGCCTTGCAATGCATAATTTCCAACTAATTTAAATATAAACATTTTCCATTGTTTATCACACTTAAATTTTTGTTGTTTTTAAACTAACACTTTTAATCATTGATAATTATTACCAATTATACAATTTAAGCTTTTGTTCATAAAATATTAAAATCTTTATGACCCTTGAATGCCTGAAATCTTAATTATACTAAATTTTAATTCCTTAAATTACAGAAATTACTTATATTTTAGTCTCTAGATTATTATATTATGAAAACATTAACCCTCGAAACACATATTTCTCATAAAATCATTGCATGAAAAAAAATTATATTATTATTGTGAATTATTTTTCCACTGGCCACTGAAAGCCATATTCATAATTGCATTATTTACATCACTTAATTAATGGAGGGGAAAGACAAAAAGATCAATAAGCTAACTACTTTAAGCATTGATGGGTGAGTTCATCCTCAATGAACAATTATCAAAAACATTATCAGATCATCATTGGTCCTAATTAGCTTTTTACCTTTTCATTTCGTTTGCTTTATCAAAATTGTAATTGTTTTTTTATCTTTTTTTTTTTTGTTCAATTGAGATGTTAGAGTTACTTGAAGTGGAGTTGGATAGTCTTTTCTACAAGTGTTTTTTGTTAAAAAAGAAAAAAAAAGAAAAAAAGTATGATATATATTTTTTTCATTAATGTCTCCAAATATTCCGGAGTTTTGAGCCGGGTGGAAGTAATATATATTATTAATTTCCATTAATTCATTGTGTAAATAAATCTAAAGTTTTTCCTTAATCAAACTTCATTAAGAACTACTACACTTTTTATGTAGGTCTTTTTCATTATCATGACCTCTGGATAATGGATTTTTCCTTTAAATGACACAAACATGTATCACATTAGATATCCATGCTTAAATTGGTTAAAGTATTTGGCATGTTTTTGGTCCATATAATCCAATGATTGCTTCATTGCTACCTAAAAATTGTTCACATAAGAGCATTAATAAACTCTTGAATTGTATGTAGTTTCTAATCAAGAACAGTTTACTCTACACAAAATGCCAACATTTGCCCCCAAAAAAATCAGTTTTCTTTTGATTAAAAATTATAATAAAAGAAAATAACTATTTTTCCATGGTGGATTTCTATATATTTAGAATGTCTTTTAAATTAGGCTATCATAGTATTAATATACTTTTTATTTATGCTTTGTTCCATTGACCACAAATATATACTCTCTATGGTGAATTTTTATTCTTGTGAAATATTAATCAATTTCCCTTCTTGGAAAATAAAAAAAAAATTGATAACTTTTTTTTCCCATAGATTTTATTTCCATAGATTTGTTACTTCATTTGAAACTCGAATACACAAGTAAAAATTGATAATGTAAACAAAAGAATTCAAAAAGTTCATGCTAATTTTTATAAAAAAATGAACTAACATTTCTAAGTAATTATTTTCACATAAAAATAACGATGAATATGCGCCGCATATATTATTTATATAGTATACAGCCTTATTTAATTATTTTCCAAGTATAAAATATTTTCAAACCAGTTTACATATTAATTGACATTATTTTTCCGATGATTTTTTATTTAAAATTAGAAAATACAACAAAGGAATTGCAAAACATTTATTATTATTATTATTATTACTGTTGTCATCATCATCATCATCAGCTTATTTTTTTTCTTAATAAGAAAAAAAAAACAGTGATACTAAGGTTGTTGTAAGGGAAAATCATGTTAATGTTGTATGATTATTTCCATTTTGATTATGATAATAATATAATGCATTTTTGGTAAATTAATTTCTTTATTATCAGTTCTCTTCTCAATTCATTAAAAAAAAAAAAAAAAAAAACCTCTCTTTTATAATTTGTTTTTTCTCTGTTTTACCCTAAAAAGTTGTACTGCATTTGCCTTCTACATAAGGCTGCCTGTCTTTGCAAACCATCTCCTCAGCCCCCACTTCTTTTTCTTCCCCATCTCTCTGTGCCTTTGTCTCGTTCTCCATCTGGGTTCATCACATCAATGAAATAAGAAGACCTTTTCTTTACAAAACCATTGATTAAAATCTCAGTCTTGTTTGGTTTTATTTATAGTCTCATTTCTTGAGGCATTCTATTTAAAAAAAATGGCAGCACAAAATCTTTTATGTGCAGAGAACACAAATCTTGTTCTTGATTGTAATGCCACAGATGAGTTTGGGGTTCCCCATTCTTGGCATCATCAAGTCAGTCACAATCAAAAAGACTCTGTTTTTAATAATAATGATGATGATGATACTTATTGCAAATCTTCTTTTATGTGTTTAACAATGCATAGTGAAGATAGAGTTAAAGAAATGGTTGATAGAGAAAGAAAACATTTGCCTAGAGATGATTATTTAAAGAGATTACGAAGTGGGGATTTGGATATGAGTAGTAGGAGGGAGGCTATTGATTGGATATGGAAGGTTGGCTATTTTTCCATTGTTTTCTTAAATGGGTTCTGGGGTTTTGCTTGTTTGATCCATTTATATGTGTTTTAACTTTATTTGGTCTGTTCTCTATTGGTTTCTGCTGGTGGGATTTCAATATCAGTCAAAAATGTGGTTTTTATGAATACCATTTATCATCATCTTATGACATCTCTAATTGGAGATCATTTTCCTGAATCTGTTTCCATTTGATTTATGGAAGGTGATGCTCCTAACACTTGATCATAACCAATTAAAGTGTTGAAGTCTACTTCTTGAAGCAGAAGATTTAGAATTCAATTTCATTTTGAAAGTTAGATTTTTCTAAATGGTTTTTGGTAAAGTGACTTTACATTCCCTAATTTCTGGCTGATAATGTGTGGTGCTGAGGATTGTCTGTTAGCTGATTCTCATTGGTGGTTGTTTTTGTTTTTTTTGTTTTTTTAATCTTGATTAACAGGTTCAAGCACATTACAGCTTTGGAGCATTGAGTGTTTGCCTATGCATGAATTACTTGGATCGATTCCTATCAGTGTATCAATTGCCTGTAAGTCCCGAAATCAGCATTTCTCAAGTTCAAATCTTGTCACATTGTGTTTTGTTGGTGACTGTCTTGATACTGTTTCTCATTGTTGGCATGTAGAAGGGAAAAGGTTGGACTATTCAATTATTAGCCGTTGCTTGTTTATCACTGGCAGCCAAAATGGAGGAGACTAATATACCTCTCTCTGTAGATTTGCAGGTATTAATAAGCATCAATGAAATGACAATTTGATGTGTCTTAAAAGTTGGTCATAGTTTTCATGTTCTCTTTAAAATCTCATAAAAAATATTAATGATTTTGTTTATGGTAGGTAGGAGAACCAAAGTTTGTGTTTGAAGCTAAAACCATACAAAGAATGGAGCTGTTGGTGCTGAGCACATTGAAGTGGAGAATGCAAGCTCTCACTCCATGTTCTTTCATAGACTATTTCCTTACAAAGATCAGTGGCAATCAACATCTATCAACATCATTTATCACCAGATCATTGCAGCTAATATTAAACACTATTAAAGGTCTGTTTTTTATTGGATTCTCTATTTATTTGTTGTTATTTTAGTTTTGTATTTGGTTGTCGTTTTGGGATTAAATGTGTTTTGATGCAGTGCTTGGTGGGGAATTGAATGTAGGTATTGACTTCTTGGAATTCAGACCTTCAGAAATTGCTGCAGCAGTAGCAATATTTGTTTTAGGAGAGGTCCAAGCAGTGGACACTGATAAGGCAGTGCCTAGTTACATACATGTAGAAAAGGTTGGTCCGTGGTTTGGTGGTACCCACAGAAAGGACAAGACAAATTCACTTTACCTAATGAAGGGTCTTTTTTATTTTTACCAATTTGATGAGTTGATGATCATAAAATGAAAGGATTCATCCATGTCTGTTGTTGTTTTGATGCAGGATAGAGTATTGAAGTGTATTGAATTGATTAAGGACTTGTCATTGATTAGTGGGTGTAGTAGTACTATTACTACTAGGGGTGGTGATAATGTGGCAAATGGTTCAGCTTCATCTGTGCCCCAGAGTCCAAATGGGGTGTTGGAAGCTGCATGCTTGAGCTGTAAAAGTGATGATATAACAGTTGGGTCATGTGCAAACTCCTCACAAACTATTAGTCCAGACACTAAGAAGAGGAGGAAACAAAGCAACAACAACATCAATACATCTCAAAAGGAAAACAAGTGATGAGATTATCATCACAATTCAATTTTTGTATGAGAATTGGAGTAAGCAACAAAACAAAGAGGTAGTAACACAGGAGAGTGAAGGAGAGAAAAGGGTTTTTTTTCTTTTTTTTTTTAAAGGAATAAATAATGGTTAAGGTAAAATTGAAGAGGTGCTTCATGGTTTAAGCATGAAAGGGCCAAGCAAGTGAACCATCTGTTAATATATATTTATAGTTACTGAGCTCCTAAGCTTATAATATATAGGTAAATTACAAAATGAAGTGGTGGTGGTGGCGGGCAGTGGATGTGGGAATCAAAGTGCTGTGTTTAGAGAATTATATAAGTTTTTTTAATTTTTTAATTTGTTGTAGCTTCCATTTCAATTGAAGAAGAGAAATGGAAGGATTATACATAGAGAAGGGGAGTATTTTTTTTAATATTAAAAATTAAAATTTTATTTTTATTCCTTAAATTGAAAATCTAAAAAGAGCCCATTAAAATTTTAAGTGTGAAAAAAATATTATTTTACTCCTAAAGCAATCACAATTCTGGTAGTTCATCCCAGCTCATCATCCTAATTTTTATACACTGAAAACGTTGTCGTTTAGCTAGTATTAGTATTGATGGACCCACGGTACTTTTTATAAAGAGAGTTTGAGGGGAAGAGTAGGTGTGACTTGTGAGTGTGATTTTTTAGTGTTTATTTTAATAACAGATAAAGTTACATTCAAGTCCCCGAGTTTTAGCACATTAAGCATTTTAATCTAATGTAATTTTTAGACAATAGAACCAGTACCATTAGAAAAAGAGGAGTAATTTAACCCAAGTCTCCCATACAACCAGTACCATTTCCTAACATGCTTCAAGTACTCCTCAGCCATTTTAATGTTTTATTTATCCTTTCTTAAGTTATTATATTTTTTGGTAATTAAAAGATAATATATTATTAAATATTTGATATCAAAGTGTTTATATAAAATTAAATTCAAATAATCTAAATATTCTCTAGTGACTCCTCATCCATTTTAATGTTTTATTTATCTTTTCTTAAGTTATTATATTTTTTGGCGGTTAAAAGGTAATATATTATTAAATATTTAAAATCAAAGTGTTTATATAAAATTAAATTCAAATAATCTAAATATCCTCTAGTATATGTGTATAAAACTTAGTAAGGGATATATTAGTTCTTTCACCTCTTATCAACAATTACACAAATAGTGTATACAAGGTGAAATTTAAAGTCCTTAAAAAAATGAGTTGAAGAAATAAAATTTAGGTTAACTTAATTTTACTTAAATGGTGGTCTTTAGTCATCTCAATAAACTTTCTATAAAGCAGTGCTACAATTGATATATCCAATAGTAATATATTAATTTATTTGTAGTTTCCTCTAATATTTCATTATTTAAACCTAATACTTTACAAAAAATTTATGCATATATTAATAACTAACAAAGTATATTTATCAATTAAAATCATGTGTATATAATTGATTAATGTAATGCGTTAAATATGAATGGATGTATGATTTGGATGCCAATCATTGTTTTTATGTTCCTGATAATTTGTGTTTTTTTTTTTTTTTGGAAATTTATAACATGCATGTTTGTAAATAAAGCAGTTGGGATTAATATAATTAGTCAAATTGATTATAGTTTACTAATATACAAAAAAAATTAAAAAAAATGTATTAAACTGTACTTGGCCAAGAAATTTAATTTTTCAAAAACACAATCATAGTCTATCATGTATAAATTATGTCAAATAATTTAAACCTTTATTCAAATATCGTTTTATATTGCAAAGATATTATGTATTTTTTCAAAAACTATGCATGATAATAAAAAACTTTAAGATTAAATAAATTTGACAACAAAAAAACTTTAAGATTAGATAATTTCATTATTTATTTATCTATAATATGAGTTTATTTTAACAATACAAAAATGTTAGAACTATAGTTTTGTAACACCCTTACCTATCATTATCTCTTCTAGTATACTTAACTAATGAATTTCTGATAGGAGAGAAGTTACCTTGTCCAACAATAAGAATCTTTGAACAATAGTTATTATAAAATTGTAACATTATAATCTTGTTATAAAATAACCCATAATCATATATTCTCCAATATATTTATTTGATGGTAATTGGCTTGCTATCATTTAACAGACATATAATTATATAGATATATTTTGAGAAATTTAATCTCATTGGTATCACTACACCATACATTGATATATTAATGAAATTCTGGAAATACAAGTTATTATACGTTTGATTTCAAAAACAAAATAACAAAATAAATTCTAATGACTCTCTCTCTCTCTACTAGAGATCTTCATTCCTTCCATCTTATAGGTCATCATGGTCCACTGCATTATTATCTCTCAACTGCTAGCTAAGCAGATAGTAAACACCTATACTGAAAATTTTAAATAAAAGAGTATGAGTAATTTCGTACGGAAATTACCTAGTGAGTGGATAAAAATATACTTGCATTTCTATCATAAGAAAATATTTTTAATTCACTTTCCAGTAGTTTCAACAATAATAATCAAATAAATTTAAAATACTTTAATCAGATTCAAATAATCCTATTATCCAAAAATAACCGCATTCAAGTACTATCCTGAGTTGTCCCTCGAAATCCCTTTTTATTTTTATAGAATATTACTGGCTTGTATAGTAAATAATTTAAATAAATGCACTATAACATTTTCTCATATAGTATCAACTTATCTTACCCACACAAAATATCATCATATCAACCATAAGTAACTCCTTTCCACACTGATTTTGTAAGTGAAATGAATCAATACTCACTGACAACTGTAATGCTACTTAAGTGTGATCAGCACTTAAGCTCATAATAACTCAAATGTCAATCTAATTTGATATATGTATCTTTCCACATGCAATAACTCTACATATATCCATATGTAATCTTACATCTACATGATAAATTATGCATCCGGCCCCTGGCAACAGCGATGCATACGTGTATCCGGCCTTTGGCAATGACCATACATACTTACCATCATAAATTCTTAAGATAACATATGCATCCGGCCCCAGGCATCGGTTATGCACATTTACCATATGTCTCTGGCCCCAGGCATCAACTATACACATCTTATAGTAATATATGTATCCGACCCCAGGCATCGGCTAAATATATTTACCGTCTCTCTCATGTTTATATGGTAATATTTGTATCCGGCCCCAGGCAACAACTATACACACTTACCAGTCATACCATGTCCCAGACATGAATTTACACCTATATAGTAGTATATGTATTCAGCCCTAGGCTTCGACTATACACAACTACCTAAATCTACCATGTCTCATACATAGAATCTCTAACTTTTAGTGTCATACACACTTAAGATTATAAACATAACTAAAACTTTAAAGCCTAAAATGGAAGCTTAAATGATTGAATTTGGACATCAAAATAAGGTTCGTCAGGTTTCCCAAATAAAAATCTTATAGATCTCTGAGCCGGCTTCGATTTGACATATTATGGTCCCCATAACTTAACCGGTGTTGAAAGTTAGGTCCTCCTAAAGCAACGCTATACATCTCGATGATCCATTACGAAAGTTCAAGTTTTCAGTTATCAACAGTGCAAAAAGGCGCCGCCTGTGTAACATCCGTGTCCTAAAATCGGATTACTGTTTATTAATAACAATTGAAGATTTTATTATTTTAGTTAATTAATGATGATGATTGGAGTTAATTAGTATTATTTGGAGATCTATTATTTTATCATTTGAGTTAATATTATTTTTGAAAAATGAAGGAATAAATATTAAGAATGAAGTTTAGTTATTTTGAATATAATGTAAAGGATGTAATTAAAAAGAAAGAAATGACTAAAGTGTAACAAATAGAAGTGAATGAATTGAGAAGGAAAGAAAGAAAAGAAGAAGGACCAAAAAGGTAAGAATGAGAGTTATTGGGGATGAACAGTAAGAAGCATGGGAGAAAGAAGAAGAAAAGGGGGAAGATGAATGAGAGAATGGCAGAAGTAAGAGAGAGAGGCTAGTGGTCTGGAATTGAAAGGAGAATTCAGATTCATCAAGCTAAGAACGATTTTGGCTGGAGAAAGTGGTGAGAGGTGGATTTAAATTGAATTTATGTGTTTTATTTTTATAAAGCTTCAATTCTGAAATTTGGGTATTTTGATGGCTAAATTCATAGATTTAGGCTTGCTTTTGATATTTTTAAGTTGTCTATAAGCTCTATTTCTATTTACAACTAGTGTATGAACTTCTGGCATGCCTAAATTTGTGTAAAATTAAGTTTTTGTCAAAGTTACTGTTGCTATCGAATCGACCCAGATGGCTAGAGGGCGGTGCCTCAATGTAGAGGCAGTGCCTCTAACATGTTAAACGGTGCCTCCGCTATGGTGGGCGGCGTCTCAGAGATGTTGGGCAGTGCCTCCACCCATGATGATGATGCCTTCGCGATGGGAAGTCGGGACGCCTTCGGAAATGTGAGAGGGCGGCGCCTCCGCTAGTGGTCAGCGCCTCCGTGGCTCGTGGTCGGCACCTCCGCTCGGGAAGTCAGCGCCCCTGTACTGTACTCGCACCTCCGTGACCTGTAACGTGCCTGATTTTAACTGTTTATGATTTAATTGAAGCACATCGATGAACCAAATTATAGAATAATATTCTAGAACGTTGGAAACATTAGAAAACGAGATTTATTCTTTAGTTTTGATAATTCTTGTTAATTATTTGATAAGCCTGTATTAACATTAAAAGGGAATCAAATTACTTGGCGTTGTGAAGTCTCAGATAAGGAGACTAAATCTCTGTGATTAATTGACTCAAAATATCCCAACTGGCAGAGAATGCCTTTGCAAAGATAACGATTAACGTTTAAGCCTTATATTGAATAATGCTCAATAATTGAATAATTATATGAGAGTATTTATGTATATGTATATGGGATGAGTTGGGAATGATGAGCTGGCCACTCGATTGATAACTGTCTTTGGGACAACGCAGGAATTCAGAGGTGCCTTTGGGGTGAATTCTTATGGTTTATATATATGCATACGATGACATTAAAATGAATATGTGATTTGGCTAGTGTAAGCCATGGAAAAAAAGTTGAAATGATATATGAGAATGAGAGATATTGTATATTGCTGTTTCCTTCGGGGAAAGGGTTGAGAATTATCTATTGTGAGATAATGATCTGAATTATCATTTGAGATAATGCGAACGATAATAATGCTGTATTTGTAATGATAAAAACTCTCGACCTTAATAATGATTGATGTGAAACCTCATAACAAATCAAAGGATGAAAATCGTTGTGATAACCAAATATTATGAGAATCGTTATTAGTGATGTTTGGGGGATAAAGCTTATTTAGCTTTTGAATTGCAAACTATTATGGAATTTTATGGATTTTGTATTTATTTAAAGTAAGCATTTTAGACTATAATTTTGTGATAATCCTTATTGGATAACTTTTAAAAGAAATCAAGGATTCATTTGAAAAATTGAAATGCCTGGAGTTTTATTTCAGAAAAAGAAAATTTATATCCTTGATTGTTTGGATTTATTATTATTATTAAAAGTATTTGATTATTCTCGTGAAATGGAAATGTCTTGCCCAATGTTTTTGTACAATGAAGATTTATTATAAAATGGTTTATAATTTGAGATTTCAAATGCTTGCAAGGATTTATAAGTATTCAAAATGATTACTGCATTTTGAGGTTTAGCATATTTTGGATAAATATTCTTGCTTTAAAAACTATACTATTTTGCTCGCTGGGTAATTTCTTTCGAAATTACTCACTACCGTTTTTAAAATATTTTTCACAGCTTAAAGATAGCCTAGCATCTATGGCAGTACAGTGGGCATCCATGGTCTATGAGGTTACACCGGCAGAGATCCAGGTACGGTATGTGATTTGCCATGATGCTGATGCGGAACTGGTATTTAAGGTCACTGTTATACCGATAGGAGCTGACGCACACGTCTCATTTGTGCGTGAGGAGCATGAGGATAACGTCTATTCCATTTTTTGCATCTCTTATGTCACCTCCCTGGATGTTGAGGTCTCCCTCACAAGGGTGTGATGCAGTCTTGTGGATGCATCATTTTAGTCTTTTTGCCTATGGCCATTATACACCCTTTGAGCCTACTACCTGGAGATTTATTTTTGAGCCACTGGGCTAGTATTTTATGGAGGGGTTGGCCTAGATGTGTGTAGCTTCTGTTAACCACCATATTGTGCCAGACTGAGATCCTAGGGAAAATGATGCTTATATTTTGTATGGATGGATGGGTTAGATGCTAGGGAAAATGATGATGTATATATTGTATGGATCGATGGTTAGCACTACGGTGCTTATGATATACATATATATATCTAATCTTGGTATATTATGATGTTATTATTTTGCCATCTTGAGTTTAATTGTGAATGGATGTATATGATTAAAATGGTGATGAATTGGCATAGAAATTCTAAGAAAAATATTATCCAAGTGATGATATCATTATCTGTATTGAGACGAGTTCATTTAAAGGATATCCAATGTATGAATAGAAGTTTTAATTTGTACAGGTGTCAATATCTCATTAATGTATGTATTATAACCTTAAAAGCTCATTAAGTATATTAAGAATTTAATAACTATGGTTACTGTATATAATTTAGTATTAGTGGTTAATTTGAGGATAAGACGTGACAAGTTTGGTATCAAATCTTAAGGTTATTAGGTTCTGTAGACACTAAGAAATATTGTGTTATATGTTAAGTATATTAGGAAATGTTGAAGTGATGAACTATGATTCCAGAAGTGTATAAATATTGATGATGAGAATTTCTAAAGTTTGTGATTTTAATTTTCAGAGAATGGCAAGAACTAGAGGTGGAATGATTGGAAATCAGAATAGAGGTCTTGGTAGAGAGCGTGGTAGGGGTAGAGCTACAGGTAGAG
>CATIWO010030903.1:0-14271 GCA_949673435.1 Macaranga tanarius | reverse complement strand
AAAATAAGGCCCCTCCCAATTTGGCTTGAATTTCCCTCTTGGATCAGTAAGGAGTGGCTTCGTATGCTTCAAAACTAAATCACCCTCTTTTATCTTTCCCGGCTTGATCTTTTTATTGTAAGCTCGAGCTATCCTTTTTTGATACAACTGTGAGTGATACATGGTATTTTATTTTTATTTGTTTTTACTTTATTTTTATGTTAGTTATTATTATTATTATTTTTTTATTTATTTTGGTCTGTTTATTTTGTGTAATATTTTATTGTGTTTTCTTGGCGATTTTGCTAATTAGGCACGCGTGGGTTAAATTTTCTTTAAATAATTATTTGTTATTTTTAATTAATTTTTAGACTTAATTTTTTATGTAATTGACTAAGTTAGAATTTATTATTGATCATTTATCTTTATTTTGCACTAACTTCGTTGTATTTTTGTAGGTTATTTAATTTTTGAAAAATTTAACTTTTAATTTGTGTTGCAGGTTTAAGCATTAAATAGCCTACGGGCTATTAAATTTATCTTTGGATTTTTTTAGTTTATTTAAATTATGTTTTATTTATCTTATTTGCATGTAAAATAGTTGTAATTCATTTCTCCTCCCCCGTTTCTTTGTGTGCGCCTTTAATTATTTTCGTTTATTATTTGTATTTTTATTGTGAATGTATGTGTATGTGAATATATGGATGTAATAATTCAGGGACCCAATTACATAAAAATGGACTTAATGAACAAACTCGGACTAAATCATAAAATCTGGAAATTGTTTGGATCAAACAGCCATTTGCATGTAATTAAGGGAATGATTAAATAATCAAAGATAATAAAATGTAAAACACAAACGGAGGCCGATCACAAGATCGGGTGGGCCGCTAAAAGCCCATACCCAGTTTTCGAACCCAATCTCTGAGGACGGCTGCTGGGCTTCCTCCGTGGAATCCAGTTGCTGTAAAAATGTCCCGGATTTTATTCGGGTGGCGACTCCCAACTCCAACCAAAGCCCGTCAAAAGGCTCAAGTTGTACTCTTAGCGGGCCCTGAGTCAGTACAGTGCCGTGGTCGCCGAACACTTAGGTGCGCGCTGAACCCCGCCGCCTACACTTATATCTTTTCTTTTCTCATTCTATTTATTGATTGGATTTTCTAAGATATGAACTTTCTTTTATGGTACATGATTTAACTTTATTTTGTTTCCCAAACGTTACTTTTAGTAATTTTAGACTAGATGGCGCTATGTGTTTCTCTTTGGAAGACTCATCTTCTTGTTGATATGATAATTAATCCACTTGATTGAAATGTAACAGGTCCATTATGTCTGAGGGTGTGGTTTGATATATTGTTGGTTCACTATAGGAAGGTGATCAAAGGCATATGACTCACAGAAGAGCTTCTGGAATGGACGTAAAAGGAGTCTCTGACATTGAGCATTTGAGATATGCTTCAAGATTTCAGTATGATTTGTGGCCACTAGATGAAATTGATCCAACAAAAGCCAAGTTTCCATGCTGTCTTGTTTAGATTCCGCTCCCAGTTGTCTCATGGTTGGCACCTTTCATTGGGCATGTCGGCATTTGCAGAGAAGATGGAACTATCCTTGACTTTTCAGGATCCAATTTTATGAACACTGATGATTTCGCAAGAAGAAGGACTGCAATAGCTGTCGTTGTTGCTGCTACCATTGTAACTACGGAGAGGGGCGAGGAGCAGGAAAAGAAGAGACAGATATGCGTAAAGTAATCTTCCGCTACAAAATATTCTGGGAGAGATGTTTCTGCAATTACACAGAAAATGGTTTTTGATAATATGTATGTTTGTGTTTTCATGTGGTTCTGTGTTCATGTCACTATAGATACAATTTTCCAACTATGATAAGTTAAGAGCAAAGAAATTTCCAAGTCCCAACATATTGATTGCCACTTGCACAAAGAGATTTCCAACTTCCATCTTCTTTAATAGCCTAAGGGTCAATTCCCAATTAAAAATGACATGCTTAATGATCTGGGTTATCTTTAAAATTTGAGCAAATTTAAAATTTTAGACATATCATCACTTTTATTATTATAAAATTCGATTTGCTTCAATTTTATTTAAACATTAATTGAAATATGAAATTCATGATATAATATAGTTATGTGGTAATTTCTTTCAAAAATTTTATATTCCAATTGAGATATGAGTAAAATTACAAACTCGTTACTGAATATCATGTAAGCACACAACATTATTGATTTCATACTTTAATCAACACATTAACAAAAAAATTGAATTTTATGAAGCAAATTAATATAATTTGAAGGTAAAATTATATCCAAAAATTTAACAATTTTATCAAATTTATAATGTAGTAAATTGGTATAAATTTTTCTGAGAAGAAACTACAAATTTTTATTTATAAAATTCAATTGTATATTTTTAAATTAAAATATACAAAAAACATTAAAAAAAAAAGAACTACTTCAAAAATTGTTTGATATTGCTAATAAAGCACTTAAAATTAGTAAGGAAGTGTAACTTTACTTGATTAAATTTTCTCTAAAACTTTCAGAGAAAAAGATTTGAAAACACCCGCACAAAGGAAAAGCAAAGCAAAAAAACTAATAAATTACTACCCAAATAAAAATAATTAAATTAATAATCTTACGAAATATAAAATAGATTTAGAGATGAATAAAATATAGATAACAAATTAGATATCTATTTTTACTACATATAATTGATTAAAAAAAAAAAAAAATTTCATTAGTCCTTAGTGTGTTTAGTGAGGGCAATCAACAACAAAAATATTAAAAATCAAGAAGAAAAAACATAAAGAGAAAGATGATCTTTTTATTCTTTTATAATTGTTAAAAAGAATTTTAACTGTTATAAACTTTATTTATTTACTAGTAAACTAATACAATTCAAAAGATAAGAATAAAATCTAAATTGCCAATTAAGATTTAGATAAATACCCCATTTTTATACTTTTATTATTTGAAAACCTCAAATTTTTATAAATTACTTTCGTGTCCCATTTAAGTGAAATTATTACTCGTGTGCCCATTAACGTCTTCGCGCTTGCTTTACTCACTCCTTCCCGCTCCTCTACACTCAGACCTCTATCACCCCAAGTCCCCACTTCACAACACAAAAGTGTTATCTTCTATCCCTTCATTCTCACTCAGATGCATTTCTCTTTGCTGTTGTTTTTGGAATTGAAGAGGCGGTTGTGTTGTAATTGCGATCTACCGATCGGAATTTACAAGGTCAAGTGCGGTGCAGGTGCTGGAGCTGGACTTTAGTTGGAATTTTTCCCATATGAATGGTGAGAATTGGTTGCTTAGTGGGATTAATTTTCAGAGTGAAAAAACGGGGAATTGGAGAAATTTAGAGCTGTGAGGTGACAGGAGAAGCGTTGTTGATCTTGTGAAGGGAAGAAGACTGTCACGCATTGGAGAGAAGCGTGGTTGATTGGAATTCATGGACTTGATTATCAACCATGCAAATTGGAGAGAAGAGGACAAGGGCTATTTACCAAATTATGGTTCAAAATTTGATAAATTTCTGTTTTATGGTTGTGTTTAAAAAAAATCCGTTTTTTTGTGATTCATGTAAAAAAAATTCCCAATTTGTGGTACTTTTGATGATGTGGCTGGGTGTGGTGTTGACCGGTTCATTTTGCCTATGGTACTGGAGAAAATTTTTTTTTTTCAGAGGGCCATTTCGCCAGTACCATTGCCTGTGGTACTGGCGAAATGGCCCCCTCTTTTTTTTTTTTTTGGACAAGTCATTTCGGAAAAAAGAATATGGTATTTCGGAAAAAAAAATACCACGAGGAAGATAAAATTACGTGGAATTTTTTGACGCAAGCTGTGTTCGAAACGGATGTCGGAATAGTAATTTGATGAATAGTAAAATAGTAATTTTTTCCGAATTTTGCATGTTACTATTCACGTAGTGCAAAAAAATTATGGTATTTCGAAAAAAAAAATTAACATGAGGAAGAGAAAATTACGTGGAATTTTTTGACGCAAGCTGTGTTCGAAACGGATGTCGGAACAGTATTTTGATGAATAGTAAAAAGTTACTATTTTACTATTCATCAAATTATTATTCCGACATCCGTTTCGAACACAGCTAGCGTCAAAAAATTCCACGTAATTTTCTCTTCCTCATGGTTTTTTTTTTTCAAAATACTATAATTTTTTTGCGCTATGTGAATAGTAGCATGCAAAATTCTACAAAAAGTTACTATTTTACTATTCATCAAATTACTACTCCGACATTCGTTTCAAACATAGCTTGCGTCAAAAAATTTCACGTAATTTTCTCTTCCTCGTGGTATTTTTTTTCGAAATACTATAATTTTTTTGAACTACGTGAATAGTAGCATGTAAATTTCTACAAAAAGTTACTATTTTACTATTTATCAAATTACTATTCCAACATCCGTTTCGAACACAGCTTGCGTCAAAAAAATTGCACGTAATTTTCTCTTCCTTATGGTATTTTTTTTTTCCAAAATACCATATATTTTTTTTTTCGAAATGCCTTGAAAAAAAAATAAAAATAAAACAAAACATGCATGCACACGGGCGAAATGCTTGTGATGTTAAATCACAAGCATTTCGCTTGTGTGGTGGGCGAAATGCCTTGTGGCATTTCCCATGTCACACAGGCGAAATACCTATGTGACACCATTTCGCCTGTGTGACAGGCAAAATGAGCCTGATTTTTTTTTTTCAAATCACCTGTTACACAGGCGAAATGAATTTTTTCAAACTCAGAAAAGTCAACCTCAACCACATAAACGGAATTTTTTAAAAATCAACCATAAAATGGAAATTTACCAAAATTTGAAGCACAAATTGGTAAATAGCCCAGAGGACAAAGTAAATTAGCAACACTGTCAAACATTAAAGTGATTTGGGCTTTTTAGACTCCATAATAGAGCTGACAAAACAAAATCTATATTTTTCTTTTTTCTTGTTAAAAGATTCCTAAAACAAATCAATGAATGCAAAGACTGAGCAAATGAAATTGTAGTAGTCAAAAATTAGAATTCTTCAACCAAGTCCTTGTCTTAAATAATAATAATAAAGAAACAGTTATAATAATAATAATATAAAATTTTTTCATAAATAATTAGAAAACCAAAAATAATATCAAAAGCCACATTGACCAAAAGTATTTTCAAAAATAACTTTAAAAAAGTTTTTTTCTTTTTTCAAATCTAGACCATACTCTTCTAGAAGCTGTTTAACTCTTCTAAAAACTATTTGACTCTTCTAAAAGTTGTTTGATCATTCTATTTTTTTTTGAATCAATATTTTTTTATTACTTTCTTCATTTTTTTTCTCAACATTTTTTTACTAATTTTTTTTTCTATTTTTAAGATACTGTTTTTTATTAATATTTTTTTGCTCAATATTTTTTTATACTCAAAATTTTTTTTATTTTTAAAATACTCTTAACATTTATTTTTTTATTTTATTTTTACTCAATCTTTTTCTCAGTGATGTTACATATTGTTTAACATTCATCCTTATTTCTTGCACTTTGTTTCATGTACTTCTTCATTTCTTTCACTTTATTTCCTGCACTTTCCTGCACACATTCATTTCCTGCAGTTTCCTGCACTTTGTTTCTTTTTTATCAATATTTTTTTGCTCAATATTTTTTTCTCAATATTAATTAGTTTAATTTCTGAATTCTAAATAATTATGAAAAAAATAATTATTGAAGACTATGGGTAATTTTTTGTTTAATTAGTCTAATTTTTATATTCTAAATAATAGTAAGTATCAAAATTTAAAATTTTTTTATTTAGAATAAAAAATTATGAGAAAAGCAACAAAAGAAATAATTATTTAGAATAATAATTGAAGACTACGAGTAATTTTTTATTTAATTAGCCTAATTTTTATATTCTAAATAATAGTAAGTATCAAAATTAAAATAATTGTTATTTAGAATAAAAAAAATTATGAGAAAAACAACAAAAAGAAACAAAAATAAACAACAAGAAATAAAAAGAAAGAAAAAGCAACAAAAAGCAATAAGAAGCAGTAAAAAGTAATAAGAAGCAACAAAAAGCAACAAGAAGACAATGGGTAATTTTTTGTTTAATTACCCTAATTTTTATATTCTAAATAATAGTAAGTATCAAAATTAAAATAATTGTTATTTAGAATACAAAATTATGAGAAAAGTAACAAAAAGAAACAACAAGCAACAAGAAACAACAAGAAAGCAATAAAAAGTAATAACAAGCAACAAAAAGCAACAAATATAATAAAATTAAGACAGTAAATATAATTTTTACTTTTATTAGTATCAATAATAAAAATAATAATTCATTTGATATATTTCATAATTTTTTTAATTTTTTATTGAAAAAATAATTATTGAATATTATGGGTAATTTTTAATTTAATTACTTTAATTTCTAAATTCTAATTAATTATGAAAAAAATAATTATTGAAGATTATGGGTAATTTTTTTTAATTAGCCTAATTTTTATATTCTAAATAATAGTAAGTATTAAAATTAAAATAATTGTTATTTAGAGTAAAAAAATTATGAGAAAAGCAACAAAAAGAAAAAATAAGAAACAACAAGTAACAAAAAGCAATACAAGCAACAACAAAACAACAAAAAGTAACAACAAAGCAACAAGAAGCAACAACAAGTAACAAAAATCAACAACAAGCAATAAATATAATTTTTACTTTTATTAGTATCAATAATAAAAATAATAATTCATTTAATATATTTTATTTTTTTTTTGATATTTTTATTGAAAAAATAATTATTGAATATTATGAGTAATTTTTAATTTAATTACTTTAATTTCTAAATTCTAATTAATTATGAAAAAAATAATTATTGAAGACTATGAGTAATTTTTTGTTTAATTAGCCTAATTTTTATATTCTAAATAATAGCAAGTATCAAAATTTTTAAAAAAAATCTTATTTAGAATAAGAAATTATAAGAAAAACAACAAAAAAAAAACAATAATAAATAATATAAATAAAGAAAGAATAGTTGCATCTACCCATATTCTACTATATATATACCGATTGCACAAGGCATTTACCTTGTATGTACAAATGGAAAATTAGGCAAAGCCAAAGAGTTACATTTGACAATTTTTTTTTTCTAAAAGTAGATATTTAAGGGTTAAAACTGGTCCCATTTGATTACACAGCACAACAAGTAATTAAACAGTAGTAGAAAATCATAGGTGACATTTCACTTGCAAATTTGCACTTTTGCTACAATTATCATTGTAATAGTGAAGCCATTCCCAATTACTACAAGTAATAAAAGGAAAAATTACTAAACAACTAATGTCATATATATATATATATACATACATATATACTGTGCTAAATTATTATGAAAAAAAAAGGTCCATTGAATTGAAAGAGCTAAATTCTTATGAGGTATGAAATCTGACCCGTAAGTAAAGTCACACGAAGGACAACTGAATCAAGATGTAGTGCAAATTCTTAAAATTTTATTTATTATGTTCTTATAGATAGACATAGTAGTGAGAGTGACTAGCTATCCTTTTACATTTGCAGTCCTCAAGGCACTAACAAATATGTTTCGAAGTTTAACATAAACAGAAAGATGGAACTTCCTCACATTATTATCCTCCTCTAGTTCTTTTGGGGGGTTGTGAGCCAATTTGTGTTAGAAGGATTTATCTGAATTTTTCCCCATTGCTTCTAATCCTTGCTTCAAGTCAGAATATCAGAGGTAGAACCATGAGCCATCTACCATGTTCAAGATTTTTTTTTTCTGACTTGAGAAGTAACAACAGTTGTGCTTGCGACCTCTATGTATGTTTCTCTTTGTTTTATCTGCTTTCTCTTGTGAGATGAAAGCATCCCATCATGCTCTCATAAATTTCACCTCAAAAACCAACAAAAAATCACTTGTTAGGGTTAATTAATTTCTCATTGGCTAATTGGTGCCAAAAGAAGGTGTTTGATGTTTCCAAGCCATCATCGAGCCAAAAAAAGCTTCATATCATAAACATCACCCGTTGTCTTGCTATTCTCGTTTGTGGGTCCTCTGTACAGAAAAAAGCAGTGATTATAGATATAAAAATTACAGAGAAAATTTCTAGACTAAATTACAGAGCAAATTTCTAGACTTTCTCTTTCCTCTTTCTCTCTCTAACTTTACTTTTCTCTTTCTCTGACTAAAAATTTTTAGACTTTGCCAGAGGTGTTACTGGCCACTTTGGCCAGCAACATGCCCATTTCTTCCTTTGCTTTACTGAATATTAGTTTTCTTTTTGCTTCTATGGTGTTTATTTTTAGCTTCTCCTAACTTTTGGTTTTTTTGGATGCTACCTTTATGGTTTTTGGTATGCTGCCTTCTATGGCTATTTCTAGAGGTTATTGCTTCCCTCCCTTGTGCGGGCAAGAACCAAAATCCTTATCAAGTGGTTAGTACTATCAACAACTGGAATCAACAACGAAACCTTCCTTCGTCAGGCCGACTGAAGAATCAGTCCTTAGCTGTGATACACCATAAACCTATTTGGAAAGTTCCTATTCCAGATTTTATAAAATTTCTCTGTGATGTTAGCTACAGGCATAAGTCCCATATCGCAGCCATGGTGTTAATTGCAAGAGAGGGAACATAGAGGGACGGCCACTGGATTTCTAGATTGATGTTCTCAATTCTCGCAGGGGACGCTGCATCTTTATTAGTAGGTGTGGTTCTACTACGATCTAGGGCAGTGCATAAGGCTATTTTTAAGATAGAGGCATGTGTTGCTAATCATATAAATGTGTTTCTCCAACATGGGTGGTTAATCCCCCAGCTAAAATGGCTGAGTTCTTGTACTCTGTATGCTTGTGAGCTATTGAATTAATGAATATTATTATGTTATGTTCAAAATAAAAATTACAGAGCAAATCAGATCCTATACATCACAAACCACACTAAAAAAAATTACAGAGCAAATAAAAAATTCATAAAAGAAAAAGCTCAAACATTAACAGAAGAAAAATGAGTATAATAGAATAGAATGAAAATGACAGTTACCGTTGTCGCCAATCAAGAGAAACTTTATGAGGTAATCGTAATAAGCTCTAGCTCTCACTGGTGGAGCAGCCGTGGAAATTTTTTTTAAAAAAAATAAAAGTCAAATAATAAAAATAATAATATGAATTTAAAACGAGCAGCAACAAATCTCTACCAACAAAAAAATCAAAATTACAATGAAAGAGAGAGAGGAATAGAGCTCGTTTTTTTTCTTTGGATTTTTTTAACAAAAAAAAATGTCCTTTTGTTATTGATGAATTCTCCACCTATCAACTTTAGCAGTGCTCCTCCTCATAGCAAGAGAATTCTCGTACATGGTAAAAATGTAGAGGAGAATGAGAAAGAAGCCGCATGGGGAGAGAATGAGACGAAGAGAAAGGGTAAGGAAAATACAGAGGAAGTTACTTTTGAAAGATAAAACAAACGCAGGCCAACACTGAAAATATAAAAATAAATTCTGAAAAAATAAAAAGGGCCAGACCATAAAAGAAAAAAGTCTGGTCAAACAGGCTATTTTTTAAAATTTGCTCTAATTATTATTATTATTATTATTATTATTATTATTATTATTATTATTATTATTATTAATTTAATAATTAAATATTTTTCGTTTACTTTTAGTTTATTTTCTTCATCAAAACAAAAATCTAACTATAACTTTTAATTTAAATAAATAATTGGAGAACTGACTTCATACTTTTATAATTTTATACAAAATAAATATTTAGTTTTCTAAAAAAGAGTTTATACACCATGAATCAAATATAATAAAAATTGCTAATTAATGTTAACAAAGAAAAAAGATTTTATTATAGTATACAATGAGTATATGTTTTTTTGTATATTATTGGTTTCCAATACAACACCTAAAAACACAACCAAATACATGGCATAAACAAATATCACAGATGTGTCATAATAAAAATCTATTCACATAATTACTCATATACTTAACCATAGATATATATTCATCAATACATACATTGTTAAGCATTATACATATGCTTGTCTAGCATAACACCCATATTTGACATATGGCTAACTAGTACACACAAAGCTATTACAAAATGCCAAATGATATGCAGGAGGAAGGTTTGTTACACCAAAACTCATTTCGGCCCACCTAAAGACTCCAATGCAAGCCTCAAGCCTTAGTCTAATCAAGCCCTGCAAAATTTCAACAACAAAGAAGTGAGCTTGTAACTCAATAAGCAACTACGAATACAGTTGCACACATATACCAAACACATATGAAATGAGTTGATGAAATATATAATCACATATATAAGATACATTCTCATGTTCATAATATAGTCCTATAATCCTCTACTAATTCTATAAATAATCACCTTAAAGTTCCATTTCCAATAGCACTACATCGAGTGCAAACAGGAGTCTAAATAAAAAAGGAGCAAGTGAGCAATAAAATGTCAAGCTCAATTAGAGAATCTTAATGATAGATTCCACTCAAACTCAAAACATAAAAGTTGTATAGGACTCTTTAAAATTTCTCTAGGATCAAACCACACTTTATTTGGAGGTATACAGCTCAAGTTATGGTCAAAATATGAAGATAAAAATGTGCTGAAGGAAGGCTGACTCGTCACTACTTAGCACCCCGAGTCGCAGGTATGACTCAGCACCCGGTTGCCGAGTCGGCACAGGCGCACAGAGACATGACCCTACTAACCACGTCGTACTCTTTTGGCCATAACTTCCTCTACAGAACTCGGATTTAAGTGATTTAAGAGGCTATGGAAAGCTATTTCAGAGCGCTACAACTTTCACGAAGACACCTAGATTCAATCTGATGGTATAGATTGATGACAATGCCCTTGAATTGACTAGTAATGTCAAAGCACATGAATATAACTAAATTCAAGCCATAACAATACATTCTAAACACACTAATCCACACAAAACATCTATTAACACATAATATTAATCATTCACAATTAAGATATCCACATCCATTATTTATATTAAATCATCCCATCATCATATTCAATCTTATTCATAAGCACTAAGTTAATTGAATATACAATCGATGCATGAGTTAGTATCTGGATAGGCATTTCCTCACACATAACCTCACACTTAGCTTTATAGCTATTTTTCTTACAATTCATTTTCATTTAAATGGCCATTAGTGAAACTATCTGTCCGGCTCAGTTTCACTTGGGTAGCTATTAGCCCGGCTCAGCTTGCTTATCACTCAATATTTTTATCTCACTCAAATGGCCATTAGTGAGATTATCCACCCGGCTCAGTCTCACTGGGGTAGCTATTCGCCTGGCTCAGCTTACCCATCTCACACTCACACAATTATCCTTACTTTCCTCACAGATTTCACCTTTAAGTTTAATATCACACAATCCACACAACATAATTAAATTCATCCATTACATCACAACAAGCCATTATAGCAACCTCATAACATAATAATCACGTATTATCACATAAATCCAAATCTCAATCAACATACACCAATATGGTGTTCACCATACCACACACATATTTCATCATGTGTCAACTTAGTCATCATATTTTCAATACAAAATAAGGTGGAATTCATTCCACATCATATTCACCAATCCATATATATATTCAATTCCATTAAAGGAGTACAAAGTAATACACATAAGAAAAGAGCATATGTATACAATATGTATTCATAGTACTTACCTCCAAGTGTTCCTTACTCCAAAATGAGTCTTTCTTTCAATGATGAGTGCTTTCCTTTCCTTCGTCAATCCTTACATAATTCATATACCAATTCAACAAGCATACATTGAATTCCACCTTAACCTCACCAAAGTGTATAAATTGCTCAAAGTTCAACAAGACCTAATCACACACACACAAGTTCAATAACCCTAAAATTGATATCAAAGCTAGGGTTATGTGTCAAAAATAAATTTCAATTGGAATCACTCAGTTAGACATGTGTGGAATTAATTATAAATTTTATAATTCATTTTGTCAAAACAGGGCACTCAGAGGAGCAAAAAAATATCTGGCCCTATTGACCCTTTAAAACAACAGAATCAATAAAAACTCAAAACATAAAAAATGTAAAAGACTCTCTAAAGTTTCTAAAAAGTCTAACCTTGCATAAATTAGAGCTGTATAGCTCAAGATATGGCACAAATAATGGGACTAAAAACAGAGGAGGCAAAACACGAATTTGACAAAAACTACAACTCAACCAATTCCAAATCAAAACAAAATAAAACTTACCAAAATGATGCTTTAATGAATATAATACTTCTAATGCTTCCCAATTCCTAGCTTCAATAATATCTCAACTCTCCAAAAACTCAAGAATTCTCTATTCTCTTCCCTCTAAATCTCTACACTCACTAACATAACCATACACACACACATATACACATACAAAAGCATTAACCAATCACAAGCTAACAAATTACACTCCTAAAGTCTCTACAATTAATTGCCCAACAATAAATAATAAATGTGACACCCAACACCATAATCATACACGTGGCACAATCAAATATGCACACATTGAAATCAAGCATCTCAAATGAAATATAATAAAATTTCCCTTATAAAAGAATACTCATGTATATACCAACAAATCATAATATACATACATGCTCTTCTATATGATACACACATACTACCAAAACTATTTGGTACACAACATGTATTTTATGATATGCAGGATGAAGGTTTGGTACACCGTAGCTCACTTCGGCCCCCTATGACTCCAATGCAAGCTTTAAGCCCTTTGTTTACTCAATTCTTGAAAAATTTCAACAGCAAAGGGGTGAGCTTGTAACTCAATAAGTAACTACTACATATATACCTATCACTTAAGAGCTGATTAAATAGAGCATATAAATATATATATATATAAGACACATTCTCATGATAATAATATATTTTTTCAATCCCCTACTTAGTCCATATACACTCACCATAGAGTTACATTACCACTAGCACTACATCGAGTGCGTACGGGAGTCCCAATGAAGAATAAGTTAGTGAGCACTAAAATGTTAAGCTCATTTTGAGAATCTTAAAGATAGATTCTCCTCAATCTAAAAATATATAATTTTATAGGACTCTTTAAAGTTTCCATAGCATTAAACCACACCTCATTTGGAGGTCTATAGCTCAAGTTATGGTCAAAATACGAAGACAGAAAGATGCTGAAGAAAATCGACTCGGCACGTCCAGGTCGAGTGGGCACCGAGTGTCACGACTCGGCACTATGGTTCGAGTAGGCACCGGGTAGCTCTGTCATGACTCGGCACGTCCGTATCGAGTCAGCACCGTGTGTCATGACTCGGCACTACGGTTTGAGTCAGCACCGGGTAGCTCTGTCACGACTCGTCACGCCCGAGTCGAGTCGGCACGGTTGCCCAGAAATATGACCCAAATGACCTTATTGCACCTTTTTGACCATAACCTCCTCTACCAAACTCGGATTCAAGTGATTAAAAAGGCTATGGAAAGCTAACTCAGAAGACTATAACTTTCATGAAGACACTTAAGCTGAATTCTGTCACGACCCAAAGTGGGCACATGACCGGCACGTGAGATATGGAAGACTAAACCTCCACATCTAACGTAAGCCTGACGATAATAATTGAATCCACAATCACACAGCAATAAAATCTCAATACACAACATAAATAATATATCAATTATAAATCATCATAAAATCAAAATCTGTCATTTATACGAAACAACAAATATGACTCTAAGTTACTGCGGAAGCTAGAGTAAATACATGTTTAAAATACAATAAAAAAATTACGTTGACTGCCTGAGGAGAAGAAAAAGAGGCAGTCCTAAAAAGTCATTGCTGAAAAGGAGGTTGCTGACCTGTAAAATAATTGAGGGGGGTCAGACCTCACTGAGTAAGTTAAATATCCATCATAAGTTACCAATAGGTAATTAATTAACATAATAATGAAATATATGTAAAAATATGCATGTACAATGCAATGCTTAAAATAATGTAAATCAAAGATAACAATCAACACTTGTGGAAAGGAATTACTATAGAACCCAAAAATAACATAGTAGTAGTAGTAATAATAATAATAATAATAAATAAGCCCTACGGCTCTCTTATACCAAAAATGACCGCGGGGAATAACTCACCACAGCCCGGTCGTACTTAATCGTCCAAATATCAATAAACAGGTCCATGACTACAGGGAATATCTCATCCTGAGCCGCACGACC
>CATIWO010030891.1:0-20507 GCA_949673435.1 Macaranga tanarius | reverse complement strand
CGACTAAATAAGCAACTAATAGGTCATTGCCATTTCCTACAGAACGTATCTCTCGATTAAGTCTATAGTGTTTATTCAATTCTAGGTTGATCAGTCCTAAAACGACATTGAGTTCAACAACAACCAATGAATTAAATCTAGCAACCTAACATAATCACAATAAGCATATGGTAAATTCAAAATAAGAACCCTAGAAAAGATCTAGCTACTCATGTTAAAAAGAAAAGAAATCAAACAAGAAATAAATGAAAACAATTTTGAACATTGTAATAAATAAAAGAGAGTGATACAAGAAAAATCCCTTTTCAATGATGTCAAGAATCTTTGCTCTTCTAACTTCAAGCCAAGTACCACTTCAACTATGAACTAAACAAATGAAAATATAAACTATAGTAGAATCCAAAAATAAGAACAACTCAGAACAAAGAACAACCCTTAAATGAACATGAAAGGGTCCTATTTATAGGCCTAAAGACCTAGTGGAAAAGGTAATCTAACCCCTCTCCAACTCTATCTAATCAAAAGATAAGAGATAAGTCCATATCTATCTCATCTTCAGCTGAAAAATATCATCTCGTGGGTTGTCACACAAAGCTGGCATGGGTGCGCAAGAAAATGGCATGGGTGCGCAAGATATATTAATATGCTGAATTCTGTGAGTGGCACGGTCGTGCTCGATTTTGGCATGGCCGTGCCACTCTGTAGCATAGCCAAATATTACTTTACGCAAGGCTAAACACGACCACACTCATCCCCAACGTAGATAAGACTTTATCTTGAGTCCTTAGCCTATCCAAACTTCAAAGGTTGATCCAATCTTCATCCAAATGCATCCTACAAAACAAAAACATAAAAAAATTATCTAAAAACAAATAAATCATACTAATTAAGACAAAACAACTAAACTAACTAAATTAACTACAAACTAACTAACTAACTAATGCAATTAATAAGCCTAAGATACAATAAAATAGAGTGCTTAAAACATGTATTTTTCACACTCATCAGGTTGTGTGATAAGGATGTAACTACCCCTTTTGAGTGTAGATATGGAAGTACACCCTAGGGCTAGTTAGGCCACTTTTCTAGAGTTATTGGGTTATACCATTCTTTTTAGTGTATTGTTTGTATATATTTGGATAGCCCTTTCCCTATGTCCCCCATCTGTAGAAGATTATTTATTAATGTATATAAGTATATATGTACATATTTGATATCAGTTGGGTTTACTAAGTTCTTGCCATCTATTACATGCTTTGGTTGAATAATATTTTATTTATATGATTATAAATTCTTGGTGATTACATATTATGTTAGAACAGTTTCGATATAGAAGTGATGCCTCTTCAAGCCGGTACTCCAGGTGAGACAGTATGCGTTATGTAATTATTTGATGGGGGTGCCAGTGGGAAGGGGTGTCACAAATTAGCACATTGAAGGTTCAAACTAGGTATGTATACCGGTATATAAACCACTCCGGTTAGCCCCAAAAGTTTTCATAAATCTCGAGCGTTGTCTTAAAGATAGTAATTATAAATCTCATATCTCAAATCCGTCAATTACTCTTTGTACCCCAGGTATAATAAATATCAATATCATGAGAGTTGCTGTGTCCCGGATACAGTCTTACTTCTCATCGAACCCTGCCAGATCTCAGGCATGGTCTTACAGCAGCCTTTCCTTTCAAAGTACATATGTTCATCAAAATAATTACATTTTCAAACATATATATATATATATATATATATATATATATATATATATATATATATATATATATATATATATATATATGTATATATATATTCTTTATCGATCAATTATCGATATTTTTTTTATATATTTTATTATTATTATTTTCTCAAATTCTATAGGAAGTACGAATCACAACAAATATCAAGAATATTTTAAGGGTAAATTTCCATTAAGTGGTAATAATAAGAAATTTTCAAGAACAACAAGAATAGGAAATTCATCAGATTCATGTTAACCAATAATTTATTTTTTGTCAAAAATTTTTTTAACTGAATCAAAAATTAAATACAACAAAATAAAATAAATAAATAAATAAATCCATCAAAAGAAATAATAAAATAAATAAATAAATAAACATGTAGGAAGGAATGATATGTGATCCACTCACCGAAATTGTTGGTTCCTCCCTACTCTTCTCCCTCCGACGTTCTCTGCCGAAGCTTAATTTTTTTTTTTTCATTTCCCTTCTGTCAAAAATGGTACCATTTTTCTTTTTATTACTTTGGGCCATGGGAGAGGGTGAGTTGCCCCCTCCCTTCTCCCATGGCCAATACGTTTTGCTTATCATCAAAATTTTTATTTTTTTTAGCAATGGCGGTTTAAGCCAATTTTTCTATTTAACCCATCAACTTTATTTCTTTCAATTAAGCCTTTCATTCAAAGTCATTTTCACTATAATTTAGTTCTAACCCAAAATAATTTTAATTATTTGGGTACGGACCTGACAATTCTCCTCCACTTAGGAAATTTCATCCTCGAAATTTGAGGAATACTAGTATAAAATTTAACTCGCACCTAACAAGAATAGTTATGGGTATTGCTGCTCATATTTTCATTCCCATGTTGGTTCCTCACGAGAGTAATTTCTCCACAATACCTTAACCGAAGGGACAACTTTATTGCGCAACACCTTTTGATCTTTTGCTAAAATTGATATCGGTTCTTCCTTATAGCTCAAGTTTTCCTTTAGCTCCACTGGTTGTTCCTGTAGTATGTGCGAAGGATCACTTCTATGCTTTCTTAGCATCAACACATGGAAAATGTCGTGAATTCTAGATAAATTTAAGGGTAAAGCTAATCAATAAGATACTGGTCCAATGCGTTTAATCACCTCATATGGTCTAATGAATTTTGGGCTTAGTTTGTCACGTTTACTGAATCTCAACATGTCCTTCCATGGTGATATCTTTAAAAATACTTTCTCGCCAACGTTATAATTGATATCATCTCATTTCGAATTGGTGTAACTTCTCTGTCTATCTTGGGCCATTTTCAAATTCACTTGAACTATATGAATATTCTCTATAGTCATTTGCACTAATTTTAGACCTAACAACTTCCTTTCTCCAACTTCCTCCTAACATATGGGAGTTCTACACTTCCTTCCATACAACGCTTCGAATGCAGCCATACTAATACTACTTTGATAACTATTATTATAAGCAAATTCCATTAATGCTACTTGTTTATCCCAATTACCTCCAAAATCTAATGCACTCGCTTTAAATATGTCTTCCAATATTTGGATGGTGCGTTCAGATTAGCCATCTGTTTAAGGATGAAAGGTTGTACTAAATCTCAGTTTAGTACCCAAAGCTTCTTGCAAACTTGGCCAAAATCGTGATGTAAATCTTGGATTACAGTCGGATATAATTGATACTAGTGCTCCATGTAATCTCACAATCTCTTTCACATATAGCTCCGCCAATGTATTCAAGTTGTAGCTGACATTGATAGGTAAAAAGTGTGCTGACTTTATCAAACGATCATCCATACTGCATCATTTTCTTGCTGAGTTCTTGGCAGTCCTACCACAAAATTCATAGTGATATGTTCCCACTTCCACTCAGAAATTAGTAAAGTTTTTAATAATCCAGCAGGATTTTTATGTTCAGCCTTCACTTGTTGACAGGTCAAATATTTTAATACAAATTCAGCTATCTCACCCTTCATCCCTTTCCACTAGTAATTTTCTTTCAGTGCCCTATACATCTTTGTACATGACAATATCCCTTTTCCATTATTTTTTATCTTAATTCATCCGCGTTTGGCACAAACAATCTATTCCCAAACTTCAAGATCCCTTCTTCACTATAACTCAACTCTTTCACTTTTCCACTTTTCACATCCCTGCACAACTTTCTCGTCTCCTCATCTATTCATTGTGTTGCCATTATTCTTTCTATTAAGATCGGCCTTACTCTTAAGGTAGCTAACACTCCACTAAAGGTATCTACCTTAAACTCAATATCTAATTTTCTCAATTCAATCAACAATGACATCCTAACTGTGCGGATGTGATACAAACTCCACTTGATTTTTAACTTAAAGCAATTGCACCATATTTTCCTTTCCTGAATGATATTCTATTGTGCAATCACAGTCTTTTAACTACTCCACCTAGCGTCTTTACCTCAAATTTAACTTCTTTTGAGTTAAAACGTGCTTCAAACTCTTATGATCCGTAAATATTTAACATGTGACCCCATATAAATAATGTCTACACATTTTCAATGCAAATACCACTGCTGCTAATTTTAGGTCATATATGGGATAGTTTTTCTCGTGCGGCTTTAATTGCCTTGATGTATATGCCACTACCTTACCATTTTACATTAATACGTAATTAAGCCCTTGCTTCAATGCATCACTGTATACCATATAATGACCTCCTTCCATTGGCAATGTCAATACTGGTGCAGTGACTAATTTCTCTTTCAAGATTTCGAAGCTTCGCTAACAATTCAAAGTCCATTAGAATTTTACATTCTTCCTCAATATTTTCATCAATGGTGATGTAATAATTAAGAAATCATATGCAAATCTTAGATAATATCTTGCTAATCCTAGAAAACTTTGTATCTCTATTACATTCCTTGGTGGTTCCCAGTTTATAATTACTATAATCTTACTAGGATCCACATACACTCCTTCAGCGGATATCATATGCCCAAGAAATGTAACTTTATCTAACCAAAACTCACATTTACTAAACTTTGCATACAACTATTTGGTGCTCAAGATTTCCAATACTATCCTCAAATGCTCCTCATATTCTTTTATTGACTCCGAGTATACCAGAATATCATCAATAAATACAATTACAAACTTGTCTAAATATGGTCTAAACACTCGATTCATCCAATCCATTAATGCAGTTGGAGCATTAGTTAACCCAAATGGTATCACCAAAAATTTATAATGACCATATCCTATCCTAAAAACAATTTTAGATATGTCTATTTACTTGATCCTCGATTAGTGATATCCAGATCATAAATCTATTTTTGAAAACACTTTCGCTCCTTGTAATTAATTAAATAAATTTTCTATCCTAGGCAAAGGATACTTATTTTAAATTGTAACCTTATTCAACTATCTATAATCTATATACAATCGAAGAAATCCATTATTCTTTCTAACAAACAACATAGGCGCACCCCATAGAGAGAAACTTGGTCGGATAAATCCATTATCCAATAATTCTTGTAATTGTACCTTTAATTCTTTTAACTCCATCGGAGCCATCCTATACGGCACTTGCGATATAGGAGCAGTTCTGGGTACAAGTTCTATTTTAAATTCTATTTCTCTCTCTAGTGACAAACCTAGCAAGTCCTCTGGAAATACATCCTTAAACTCATTTACCACTGGTAATTCCTTTAATTTTGCACCTTCCTTACTTTCCTCCATAACATAAGCTAAATATACTTTGTATCCTTTCCTAAGATATTTCACAATTTTCATTGCCGATATAATCCTAATGGAACTCTTCCTATTTTCTCTAACAAATATTATTTTTTTTCATTTTCCTTCTCAAACTCTACCTGCCTAGTGTAGAAATTCACATTTATTCGATAATAACTCAATCCATCCATCCTGAGTATGGCATCAAACTCACTAAAAAATAGGGGTATGAAATTCCATCTCATCTCGCCCCCATTAATTCTTACTAAAACATCTCTATATACACTCTTACAAACTATATTCATTCCCATAGACATGCTTATAGTCACAGGCTCATTCAAATTACTCATCTTAAGCTTATCATGCATCACATAAGTCAATGATATGAATGAAAATGTAGCACTTGGATCAATCAAGATGCGTGCTAACTTACCATTGATGTGAGCCTTGCCCATTATCACATTTGGTGACTCCTCAGCCTCTCGCTCTATAACAGCATATATAATAGCTTGCTGTATGCCACTAGCTGTTGTGCTTGGCACTCTTGGTTAGTTCCAAGGAGATTCTATCGCACTAACCATTTCTCTTTGCACACCTACTGGTCTTCCTACCCTAGATGACCTTCCACCTCTTTTATTATGAGGAGTGTAGGATGATTGCATTGATGGTTCTCGTGGATATATTTTCATACAGTTTCTTGTATAATGCCCAATCTCATTGCATCGGTAGCATCTAACCTCTCATTGGTTACACCTTCCTGAATGATTTCTTTTACAAATGTTACACCAAGGTAGTATGTCTCTCTCTTATATTCCACTTCCAGTACCCATCTGCCTCGATGGCATTATTGGCTGCCTTATCGATGCTTGACTTCTTTAAGGTCTATTTCCACCTCTTGACCTCACATCACTCCTAGAGTAAGGTGAAAACCATGATCTCCTATTCTCATTTCTTTTTCAAAGTTGTCGTGATGACTCAACTTGTTGATTAGGCCTACTTTGGGTTGAAGCCTCTAACTCTTTATCTAGCTTTTCCTATTCCATGGCTTTATCAACTAATCCTCTAAATGTAGTTCCTGCATATAAGTTCAGTTTCCCCCTCAAGGATATATGCAATCCTTCTCAAAAGTTTTTGCTCTTCCTCTCCTTCATAGGATAGATATCCTTGGTGTACTTATACAGATCCTCGAATTTATCAATATATTCTCTGATCATCATTGATCCTTGCACTAAGTCGATAAATGTAGCTACTTTCTCCTTTTGATAGTTTTTAGTCAAAATTTCCTTATGGAATTCTTCCTAAAACACTTGCCAAGTCAAGGCTTTACCATACAAGTTTCAGACTCGAGTCAACTAGCCGTCTGCTTTATCAAATATTAGGACATAAACATTGCTTATTTTCTCCTCGTTACTAAGTTGTAATAACATAAAGGCCTTTTCCATAATTTTGATCTACCTATCCACTTGGCCTGGGTCTAACGTACCATAAAAGTCATATGCTCCGCATTTCTTTACGTTTTTGATCACATCTGCATGTCTTTTATACTTCTTTTTATCTTTCTCAGTTATCACAGTGGCTATAGTGTGTGCCAATTCTATACCATCTACATACATTATTGGCTGTACTGGATTGTTAGCTATATTTCCCTGCACCGGTGGTGATGGTTAGTCGTTACATGCTTTTCTTGGTATATTAAAATTCAACACTAAAGCATTAGACATCAAATTATCCTATTCGCTCCATATATCAATTCCTCGCATATCAGTATAATTCTTGTATTAAACTTCTTTCCCTACTTATACTCTCTGCTCGCTCTATCATATTCATTTCACCAGCCTAAACATCTCGTCCTCTATCTCTACCTCTCGGTCTACTTCTAAGCCTACCACGCATTCCTATTTTGCCTCCTCTAATTCCTGCCATCTTTATATCTTTCTACAAATTCAAAATTAATTCACTTTAGAGATCCAGACCATTGAATGTCAAGTCGCCAACTAACATCCCTCTAACACACATATTTCCTAAATTTCTGTAGAGTTACTTGACCTAAATCTCATACTTTAGGCTTTCAAAACCTATCATATCCTTTAAAAACCTAATTTTTACAATCTAAACTTTTAAACCTAGGCTTTGGTACCAAAAATTATGACACACCTCCCCACTGGTACCCACGTCAGATATCTCCATCTCACATGTTGTCTTATCCGGAGTGCTGGTGTAGAGAAGCGTCACTTCTATAACGAAACTGTTCTGATATAACATCCAATCAAACATGAGATATATGGCAAGAGTAGTAAACACTCAACTGATATATCGATAATATATATATACATATATATAGAAATATCGTACTACAAATGGGACGCATAGGGGAAAATGGGTCATATCAAATATTTACAAATATACACCAAAAAGAATAATACAACCCAATAATCCTGAAAGAGTGGCCTATCTAGCTTTAGGAAGTAATGTTATATCTGTACCTAAAGAGCAGTTACTTCCATTACAACCCATCCCAATAAAAAGAAATGAGTAAGGTCTAGTTTCGTCTATATCCAGGTCAGGGAGACCCGGACACCTGGCATGGTGGCATGCATTACTGTGATCACCATCAAACATCCATCAAGGAAATCCATCCGCTTTATGTGCATATGGTACTCAACTGCGATAGGCTCCAGATCCACACAGAAAGATAAGATGGCATCAACATCGTGACAAATGAAATAGTGGACTTTCGTCCCAGCTCCATCTACTTCATACGTCATCGCAGTCCAATACACCACCATTCTTTATACAGCTATGTACAAAACTAAACTAAGCTGAAAAGGAAAATTTAAAATAAAAGGAAGTGGTGAGTATTTTCATGAGAAAATACCCAGTGAGTAGATGAAATACAATGCTACTCTAAAAGAATCAATAAAATTTAATATTTATAAGGCAAATCATTCAAAATAATTTATAGCAATCCCATAATAAGTAATTGTTTAACCAAAATACGTACAACCAACGTCAAGTAATCAAATATAATATTTTAATAAAAATTTAACTTCAACTTTCCTGAAAAATGGACTTCCTTTTAAAATTTTAATCTTATTCCAATAGCACAACATAGTAAAATTCATTTCGATAACCAGAATTAGGTTAGGTTGCTATCAATATGGTGAGTACCAATCAGCACATTGAAGGTTTAAACCATGTATGCATACCAATATATAAACCACTCGGATTAGCCCCAAAGTCTTTCATAAATCTTGAACGTTGTCCCAAAAATAGTAATCATAAATCTCATATCTCAAATCTATCAATTACTCTTTGTACCCCATACTCCAGGTACAATAAATATCAATATCATATGAGTTGCTATATTCCGGATTCAATCTTACTTCTTGCCGAACCCTGTCATACCTCGAGCACAGTCTAATTTCAACCTTTCCTTTCAAAGTATATATGTTCATCAAAATAATCAAATTTTCAAACATATATATATATATATATATATATATATATATATATTTCTTTATCAATCAATAATCTATATTTCCTTTATATATTTAATCATTATTATTATTATTATTATTTTCTCAAATTTCTTAGGAAGCACTAATCAGAACAAATATCAAGAATATTTTAAGGCTAAATTCCCATTAAGTGGTAATAATAAGAAATTTTCAAGAATAACAAGAATAAGAAGCTAGAGAAATTCATCAAATTCATGTCAACCAATAAAAAAAAATATTTGTCAAGAAAATTTTTAACTAAATCAAAAATTAAATACAACAAAATTAAATGAATAAATAAAAATATCCATCAAAATAAAATAATAAAATAAATAAATAACATGTAGGAAGGAACAAGATGTGATCCACACACCGAAATTGTTGGTTCCTCCCTACTCTTCTCTCTCTGACGTTCTTTGCTGAAGCTTATTTGTTTTTCGTTTCCCTTTTGTCAAAAATGGTACCATTTGGTGCCATTTTCCTTTTTATTGCTTTGGGTCATGGGAGTGGGTGAGTCACCCCCTCCCTTCTCCTATGGCCAACACGTTTTGCTTATCATCAAAATTTTTATTTTTATTTTTTTAGCAATGGCGATTTAAGCCAATTTTTCTATTTATCCCATCAACTTTATTTCTTTCAATTAAGCCCTTCATTCAAACTTATTTTCACTATAATTTAGTCCTAACTCAAAATAATTTTAATTATTCAGGTACAGACCTGACATCAGCCCTTACTAAGAACAACAATCCTTATACTAAGCCTTTTGGTGCCAAATGATATAGGTTTGGTGAGGTTGGACATCGCTCCAATGAATATCCAAAGAGAAAGGTAGTGAACGTGGTAGAGAAGGATGACGATGAAGTTAATGATGAAGTGTGCGGGCCTGATGGTGATGATGATAGTGATGATTATGAGCATGATGAGTATGCATGTTGGTGAGGAAGCTCATGTTGTCACCAAAGTGTGGGGATGATACTCAATGCCACAAACTCTTTTGCACTGGGTGCACAATGCATGGGAGTTTATTTAATCTTATCATTGATAGCAGAAGCCAAGAGAACATCATTGGTAGGGCTGTTGTAGAGAAGCTAAATTTGGAAATATAAGCACATCCTAATCCATATACAATCGGTTGGATTAAGGAGGTTGGTGGCATCAAGGTGACAGAACGATGCAAGGTACTCTTTTCTATTGGCAAGTATGTTGATGTAATGTATTGTGATGTAGTGGACATGGATGCTTGCCATAATTTATTTGGGCTTCCTTGGCAATATGATGTGGATGCCAAATATTTGGGTAAGGAGAATGTGTATCGGTTGGAGAAGAATGGTGTGAGGTATACTTTATTTCCATTTACTAGAAAAAACTAACCTAAGGCTTCAAAAGCGGAGGGAAGGAACTTTCTAACTATGGTGCATGAACCATCTACATTTATTAGGGAATGCAAAGAGACGTGTAAGGTGCATTTATTAATGGTGAAAGGAGAGGAAGGTAGCAAAACTCTCGAGGGGCATCCAATTCCAGTAGAGGCGTAAGGTTTATTGGAAGAGTTTAAGGATATGGTGCCTGATAATTTGCCTATAATATTGCCTCCTATATGGGATATACGACATCATATTGACTTAATGCCTAGTGCTTATTTACCTAACCTACCACATTAGGACGAGTCCAAAGGAGAATGAGATTTTTGAAGGAAAAGGTGGAGGAATTACTGAGCAAGGGACATGTATAGGCTAGCATGGTTCCATGTGCGGTTCCAACATTATTGATGCCTAAAAAGGATGGGAGTTGGCAGATGTGTGTTAATAATAAGGCGATTAACAAAATGACCATTGGTTACAGGTTTCCAATTTCAAGACTAGATGATATGCTTAATCAGTTGAGTAGGATAGTGGTTTTTAGCAAGATAGATTTGAGGAGTGGCTTCAATCAAATCAGAATCCGTCCAGGTGATGAGTGGAAAATGACATTCAAAATAAGGGAGGGGTTGTATGAGTTTCTAGTCTTGCCTTTCTGCCTCACCAATTCTCCAAGTATGTTTATGTAGCTTATGAATCAGGTACTCCAACCTTTCTTGGGTAAATTTATAGTTGTGTATTTTGACGATATTTTGATTCATGGAAAGTCTAGACAAGAGCATGTAGATCACCTTAGAAAAGTGATTAAAGTGTTAAGGGAAAATAAACTATATGCTAATATGAAGAAGTGTACTTTTATGCAAGATAATTTATTATTTTTTGGCTTTGTGGTGAGTAGTAAGGGGATTAAGGTAGATGAGGAGAAAGCAAAATCTATTAGAAAGTAGCCTACCCCAAAGAATGTGAGTGATATGAGGAGTTTCCATGGGTTAGCAACTTTCTATAGATGATTTATTAAACACTTCAATAGTATTATTGCACCTATTATTGAATATTTGAAGAAAGAGAAATTCCATTGGGGTGAGGAATAAGAGATTAGTTTTGCTTTGATCAAGGAAAAGTTGAGCACTGTGCCTGTTTTAGCATTGCCTGATTTTGAGAAGTTATTTGAAGTAGAATGTGATGCTAGTGGTGTAAGTGTTAGGGCTATCCTAAGAGAAAATGCCTGTAGCTTTTTCTAGTGAGAAGTTATGTGAGGCTAGGCAAAAGTGGGCTACCTATGATAAAAAGTTTTATGTTGTTGTGAGGGCCTTAAAGACTTGGGATCACTATCTCATAGCCAAAGAGTTCATTTTGTATGCTGATCATCAAGCATTAAAGTATTTGAGCACATAAAATTAGATTAGGAGTGACATGCATGCTAGGTGGTCGACATACATAGGGAAATTTCCTTATAAGCTTATTCATAATCGAGGCAGCAAAATAAAGTGGCAGATGCTTTGAGTAGGCATATGGCATTGATGAAAACTCTTAGTTAGGAGACAGTAGGTTTTGAGGTGTTAAAGGAGTTGTATGCAGAGGATGATGACTTCAATCGAAATTGGGTTAGTTGTGTGCATAAATAGCCTTATAATGATTTCTATATTCATGATGGTTTTCTTATAAAGCGGATTTGGGCTAGTTGTGTACATAAACAACCTTATGATGATTTCTATATTCATGATGGTTTTCTCATAAAGAGTGTGTAACTTTGTTTTCCTCGCATATCTCTTCATGAGAAGGTCATTAGAAATTTGCATGGTAGTAGTTTAGCGGGTCATCTTGGAAGAGATAAAACTATTGAAGTCGTGATGGAGAGGTACTATTAGCCTAGATTGAGAAGGGAAGTGACTAACATTATGGCTAGGTGCGATGTATGTCAAACGGCTAAAGGTCAAACACAGAATATTGTACATGCCATTGTTGGTTCCCAATGCTATATAGTAAGACCTTTCGATGGATTTTATGTTGGGTTTACTGCAAACTTAATGAGGTATGAATTTTGTGTTTGTTATAGTGGATAGATTTTCTAAGATGGCATATTTCTTACCATTAAGAAGACTACAGATACATCTTCTATAGCCAAACTATTCTTTAGGGAGGTTATATGGAGTGCCTAAGACAATCATATTTGATCGTGACATTAAGTTTCTTAGTCACTTTTGGATAACACTTTGGAAGATATTTAATTCCTTATTGAATTTTAGTAGTACGGTGCATCCACAGACAGATGGTCAGACGAAGGTGGTGAATAGGACATTAGGGAACCTAATTCAGAGTATTTGCATGAATAGACCGAAGCAATGGGATTTTGCCATAGCACAAACAGAGTTTGCTTATAATAATATTGTTCATAGTGCTACAAGTAAATCTCCATTCTCTATTATGTTTATGAAATGTTCTAACCATGCTTTAGATTTGGTGAAGCTTCTAAAGGTGCCAAGTCCTAGTGTGGTAGCAGGTGATTTGGCAAAGCAAGTTCAAGGGTTGCAAGCAAATGTCAAAACCAAGCTCGAGAAAGCTAATGCAAAGTACAAGGGATAAGTAGATAAGCATCGGCATTTCAAGGTGTTTGATGTTAGAAATGAGGTAATGGTATTCATTAGCAAGGCAAGAATGCAAGGTGGTCATAGTAAGCTTCAATAAAGAAAGTATGGACCGTACAAGATAGTTAAGAAGATTAATGATAATACCTATGTGATTAATTTACTGACTTGGATAGGTATTTCAAAGACCTTCAATGTTGCAGATATTGCTTTATTTTAGCCTGACATAAGTCTTGGATATCCGAAAGATAACTTGAGGTTGAGTTCTTTACAAGTGGAGGTGAATGATGGGGGCTATTCAATTTACAACTGAAGTAAGATCGCTCTTACCCTCCTGTGTATACTGGTGATCGCAGTACACTGGCGATTGCAAGGTTTTCTGCCTGTTTATGTGTACTAGCAAGCGCAGTACACCGGCGATCGCAGGATTTCTTGCCTGCACGTTCTCTATGGCGATCGCCAGGTGTTTGATGGCATCAATTTAAATTGGATGATTTTTATTTATTTTAATTATTTTAGGACTCTATTTTATTCCTATTTTATCTTTTTTTAAGCCTAGACTATAAATATCTCATGTTAGGGTGGGTTTGTATTGGAGATTATCATTTATTATTTTATCAATTAATTAAAGGATTTTTTATTGTTTTCTCCGGATAGAGAATTTAATCTCTGAATTTGAGATTTGCTTGTTCCGATAATCAAACATGTTTTGGTTATTCATGCTATACATTGCATCATATTGGCTGCACAAGTTGATTTCCAAACCCAGTTGCAATGTAATTGCCCTGACCTGAGAGATGAAGGTTTACAATACACTCAACTCATAATTAAAAACATCATCATGCAGCTTATTCAATTTAAAACTGAAGTAAGACCACTCCTGCCTGCCAATGTATACTGGCGATCGCAGCACACTGGCGATCGTAGGGTTTTTTACCTACTTGTGCATATTAGCGAGCACAGCATACTGGCGATCATAGGATTTCCTGCATGTACGTTCTCTATGGTGATCGCCAGGTGTCTGATGGTAGCAATGTAAATTGGATGATTTTTATTTATTTTAATTATTTTGGTACTCTATTTTGTTCCTATTTTGTTTTTTTAAGCCTAGACTATAAATATTTCATGTTAGAATTTGTATTGGAGATTATTATTCATTATTTTATCAATTAATCAAAGGATCTTTTCTTGTTTTCTCCGGATAGACAATTTAATCTATGGATTTGAGATTTGTTTGTTCCAATTATCAAACATGTTTTGGTTATACGCGCTATACATTGCGTCATATTGGTTACACAAGGTGATTTCCAGACCCAGTTACAATGTAATTGCCCTTACAATCTTCTTCGAGCATAATGACCTGAGAGACAAAGGTTTACAACACAATCAACTCATAATTAAAAACATCATCATGCAGCTTGTTCGTTAAGCATACCATGCCAAGATACTTTTGTCCCTTTTTAATTCCACCAATAACAAGGGAGTTTCGCAATAGGTTGCAGTTGTTGCGCCTATTGTACATCAGCTTTAACATATAACTCTGCACTTCTATAGGCCCTAGAGAGCTCCCGTTATCCAACACACAGTCACGTCGGCTATGAGTTTTAAACTATATATCAATTAAACAACCTCTAATTTTTTTTAAAAAAATTTCAATACACACTCACATGAGCTCATCCACAGTGTGAAAAATCTCCCAAAATCACGAATGTCACCATTGGCGCCAAGTACAAATTTGTTCCCAATAGCCTTAATTAGGGGTACAGTAGTAAATCGTAGGCTAGTAGATCCAAAAGATGCTGTGAAATACAATAAAAAATATTAGTCTGTATTGTTTAGCCTTAAAAATTAAATACAAGAGCAGTTTGAATTACAAAAAATATAGATTTCAATTTGTACCCGGCAGGCCACCAAGTGGCAAACATAAAATTCATAGAAAAAAATAGGATGCATGGCAGGGAATCATATAAACTTAATTTACAAGTAAACATCAATGCTATTGCCAAAATAAAATAACACCATAAATTAGTTAAGGAAGGAGCAACCCATTTAAGAATAACAAGCGTGCATGTTCTAGTGGCCAACAACGATGCAGACTAGTGTGGTTTCCATAGATGTAACACCTCGCCATTCTATTCAAAACATTTCAAGCACAGCTAATGCAAAAAAGGAATATATATAAAACAAATTTCTATATAGTATAGAGCAAACAATCCTGGCAGGGGAAGCTAACCTCTACTCTCAGCCACCATCAAAATAACACCACTATACTTAAGAGCCACAATAGGAGATCCACTAATATGTGGATCTGAGGTTGGCGGGGGCAAAAGGAAGGCTGAAGGTGGTAGAGGAGAGGTTGAAGGACCTAATGGAATATCTGACATTTTTAATATGATCCAATCCGAGAGAGAAAATCCCTAGCATTTCGGTTTTTTTCATCTAATACATTTGGTATTCGGTCACGACTTTTGGGCGCCGACTAATCCGGATTCAACCCTAGTAGGACCCCGAAGGATGGTAAAGATCTCCCCAATAAGTTTTTAATGAAGCTGCATTCATGAAGGCTCGAACCCAAGACCTATCACTTAAGCTGAAAGGAGCCCGTGCCACTCCACCCACCAGTTCTTGTGTCCTAGCTTTTTGATTTTTGGATAAAGAAATGAAAGAGGAAATTAAGGGATATTTATATGGCAAAATATTTTATGCTGACTACTTAATTGGTCATCACCGTTGGATCAAAATAATTGATAAAAAAATATTGGGTTTGTCTTTTTGTGCACTTTTTTTGCATTTAATGCATCTGGTATCCAGTCACCACTTTTGAGTGCTAACTAATTCAATTCAACTTGGGTAGGACCCTAAAAGGTAGCAAAGGTTTTTCCAATGAGTTTTTAACAAAGCTGCGTTCATAGAGGCTTGAACCCGAAACCTACCACTTAAGCTGGAATGAGCTTGTGCCACTCTATCCACCTACTTGTGGGTCTTTTTGTGCACTTTTCGTAATTAATGCTCATTTTGGATAGCATAATTTATTAGTTACCTTATTATGTCTAGCTTTCATTAATTTATATAATGCTTATTTAATTTTATTAAGTTTCATTTTTTGTCTTGCTGAAAAACAAATAGTGATAATTTCTTTTTTAAGCCTAGACTATAAATATTTCATGTTAGGGTTTGTATCGGAGATTATTATTCATTATTTTATTAATTAATTAAAGGATTTTTTCTTGTTTTCTCCGGATAGACAATTTAATCTCTGAATTTGAGATTTATTTGTTCCAATAATCAAATATGTTTTGGTTATTCGTGCTATACGTAGCGTTATATTGGTTACACAAGGTGATTTCCAGACCCAGTTACAATGTAATTGTCCTGACAATCTTCTTTGAACATAGTGACCTAACAGACGAAGGTTTACAACATAATTAACTCACAATTAAAAACATCATCAGGCAAGTTGTTCGTTAAGCATACCATGCCAAGATACTTTTGTCCCTTTTTCATTCCACCAATAATAAGGGAGTTCTGCAATAGGTTGTAGTTGTTGCGCCTATTGTACATCAACTTTGACACACAACTCTGCACTTCTTTAGGTCCTAAAGAGCTCCCGTCATTTAACATATTGTCACGCAGGCTGTGAGTTTTAAACTATATATCAATTAAACAACCTCTAATTTTCTTTTAAAAAAATTTTTAATACACACTCACATTGGCTCATGCACAGTGTGAAAAATCTCCCAAAATCATGAATGTGACCATTGGTGCCAAGTACAAATTTGTTCCCGATATCCTTAATTAGGGCTATAGTAGTAAATCGTAGGCTACTAGATCCAAAAGATGCTATGAAATATAATAAAAAATATTAGTCTATATTGTTTAGCCTTAAAAATTAAATACAAGAGCAGTTTGAATTACAGAGAATATAGATTTCAATTTGTACCCAGCAGGCCACCAAGTGGCAAACATAAAATTCATAGAAAAAAATAGGATGCATGGCAGGGAATCATATAAACTTAATTTACAAGTAAACACTAATGCTATTGCCAAAATAAAATAACACCATAAATTAGTTAAGGTAGGAGAAACCCATTCAAGAATAACAAGCGTGCATGTTCTAGTAGCCAACAACGATGCAGACTACTGTGGTTTCCATAGATGCAACACCTCGCCATTCTATTCCAAACATTTCAAGCATGGCTAATGCAAAAAAGGAATAGATAGAAAATAAATTTCTATATAGTATAGAGCAAACAATCCTGGCATGGGAAGCTAACGTCTACTCTCAGCCACTATCAAAATAACACAACTATACTTAAGAGCCACAATAAGAGATCCACTGATATGTGGATTTGAGGTTGGCGGAGGCAAAAGGAAGGTTAAAGGTGGTGGAGGAGAGGTCGAAGCACCTAGTGGAATATTTGACATTTTTAATATGATCCAATTCAAGAGAGAAAATCCTTAGCATTTCAATTTTTTTCATCTAATGCATTTGGTATTCAATCACCACATTTGGGCGCTGACTAATCCGAATTCGGCCCTGGTAGGACCCCGAAGGGCGGTAAAGATCTCCCAAATAAGTTTGTAACGAAGCTGCATTCATAAAGGCTCGAACCCAAGGCCTACCACTTAAGCTGAAAGGAGCCCGTGCCACTCCATCCACCCATTCGTGGGTCCTAGCTTGTCGGTTTTTGGATAAAGAAATGAAAGAGGAAATTAAGGGTTATTTATAGGGCAAAATATTTCGAGCTAACTACTTAATTGCTCATCGCCGTTGGATCAGAATAATTGATAAAAGAATCTTTATTTTGTCTTTTTGTGCACTTTTTTGTATCTAATGCACCTGGTATCCGGTCACCATTTTTGGGTGCCAACTAATTCGATTTAACCCGGGTAGGACTCGAAAGGCAGTAAAGGTTTTTCCAATGAGTTTTTAATGGAGCTGCGTCCCGAAACCTACCACTTAAGTTGGAATGAGCCTCTGCCACTCCATCCACCCACTTGTGGGTCTTTTGTGCACTTATTGCGACATCGCCCTATATTCCTTTTTGTGCACTTTTCGTACTTACTGCTCATTTTGGATAGCATAATTTGTTAGTTACCTTATTATGTCTAGCTTCCATTAATTTATATAGTGCTTATTTAATTTTATTAAGTTTCATTTTTTGTCTTACTGAAAAACAAATAGTGATAATTTCTTTTTTAAGCCTAGACTATAAATATTTCATGTTAGGGTTTGTATTGGAGATTATTATTCATTATTTTGTCAATTAATCAAATGATATTTTCTTGCTTTCTTTGGATAGACAATTTAATCTCTGGATTTGAGATTTATTTATTCCAATAATCAAACATGTTTTAGTTATTCGTGCTATACGTTGCATTATATTAGTTACACAAGGTGATTTCTAGACCCAGTTACAATGTAATTGCCCTTACAATCTTCTTCGAGTATAGTGACTTGACAAACGAAGGTTTACAACATAATCAACTCATAATTAAAAACATCATCACGTAGCTTATTCGTTAAGCATACAATGCCAAAATACTTTTGTCCCTTTTTAATTCCACCAATAAAAAGGGAGTTCTGCAATAGGTTACAATTGTTGCCCTAATGTAAATCAGCTTTGACATATAACTCTGCAATTCTTTAGGCCCTAGAGAGCTCTCGTCATCCAACATATTGTCACGCCGGCTATGAGTTTTAAACTATATATCAATTAAATAACCTCTAATTTTCTTTTTAAAAAGATTTCAATACACACTTACATGAGCTCATCCACAGTGTGAAAAATCTCCCAAAATTATAAATGTCACCATTGGCACCAAGTACAAATTTGTTCCCAATAGCCTTAATTAGGGGTACAGTAGTAAATCGCAGGCTACTAGATCCAAAAGATGCCATGAAATACAATAAAAAATATTAATCTATATTGTTCAGCCTTAAAAATTAAATATAAGAGCAGTTTGAATTACAGAGAATATAGATTTCAATTTGTACCCAGTAGGCCACCAAGTGGCAAACATAAAATTCATAGAAAAAAATAAAATGCATGGCAGGGAATCATATAAACTTAATTTATAAGTAAACACCAATGCTATTGCCAAAATAAAATGACACCACAAATTAGTTAAGGTAGGAGCAACTCATTCAAGAATAACAAGATGCATGTTCTAGTGGCCAATAACGATGCAGACTAGTGTGGTTTCCATAGATGCAACACCTCGCCATTCTATTCCAAACAATTCAAGCACAGCTAATGAAAAAAATGAATAGATAGAAAATAAATTTCTATATAGCATAGAGCAAAACAATTTTGGCATGGGAAGCTAACCTCTACTCTTAGCCACCATCAAAATAACACCACTATACTTAAGAGCCACATTAGGAGATCTACTGATATGTGGATCTGAAATTGGCGGAGGCAAAAGGAAGGTTGAAGGTGGTGGAGGAGAGGTCGAAGGACCTGGTGGAATATCTGACATTTTTAATATGATCCAATCCGAGAGAGAAAATACCTAGCATTTCATTTTTTTTTCATCTAATGCATTTAATATTCGGTCACCACTTTTATGAACCCACTAATCCGGATTCGGCCATAGTGGGATCCTGAAGGGCGGCAAAGATCTCCCCAATAAGTTTTTAATGAAGCTGCATTCATGAAGGCTCAAACCCAAGACCTATCACTTAAGCTGAAAGAAGCCCATGCCACTCCATCCACCTATTTGTGGGTCTTAGCTTGTCAGTTTTTAGATAAAGAAATGAAAGAGGAAATTAAAGGATATTTATAGGGCATAATATTTTGTGCTGAGTACTTAATTACTCATCGCCGTTGGATCATAATATTTGATAAAAAAAATCTTGGTTTTCTCTTTTTGTGCACTTTTTTACATCTAATGCACCCGGTATCCGGTCACCACTTTTGGGTGCCAACTAATTCGATTCAACCCGGGTAGGACCCGAAAGGCAGCAATATTCTTGAACCTGAAAATTTTAGCTCTTTTATAGAGGTGATATTTGTCTATTTTAAGAATAATTATAGACAAATTTTAGCTCTTTCATTTCTTGAACCTGACAAATTATTGTTATTTGTGATATTTCATAGTTGAATTATTGTTATTTTATAGTGGAAATAAATTTTATAGTGGAAACAAAACGAAACACAAAATAAATTTTATCATCCTGATAAAATTTGTCTAACTCAATATTCTTAAGAACTCATTATGGTGATAATTGTCTATAATTATCTAGATAATAATTATTATTCTTTATTGATAAATATGCATTTATCTAAGAGGACACCTATGGGGGCAAATGGGAGTTGGTGATTGGTGGATATGTGTGTGTATGTGTTTGTATATGTGTGTATGTATGGTGCATAAGTGTAGAGAATTGGGGAAGGAAGAAGAGGAGTGATTTATTAATAGATTTTTGGGAGATTTTGATCTTGCATAAATTATCAAACAATAGTTTTAGGAAGCTCTAAGAGGTCTATAAGTAATAGGAGCATCAATTGGTAAGTTTTACATACATTTTTGTCGATTGAAGTTGAGTTCTATTTGTTGCAAATTCATGCTCTGTTTTCCATGTTTTTTAATCCTAGGGTTTTTGCCATAACTTGAGCTGT
>CATIWO010030877.1:0-25148 GCA_949673435.1 Macaranga tanarius | reverse complement strand
TCTTCACTGTCTCAAGTTTAGTTCCTTCTGAGTAGAGATATACATCAAACTTTTATGATCATTAAAGATAGAAAATGTCTCCCCATATAGGTAGTGCCTCCAAGTCTTTAATGCATGAACAATAACGACCAACTTTAGATCATGTGTCGGGTAATTCATCTCATATGGTCACAATTGCCTAGATGCATAGGCTATCACCCTTCAGTTTGTATGAGGACACATCTCAATCCTTGCCTTGAAGCATCGGTATACACCATGTAACCTCCATTTCCAGTTGGCAATATAAGTACAGGGGTAGTAGTGAGGGCTTCCTTCAACCTCTCAAAACTACATTGGCATGCTTCATTCCATAAAAAAGAAACATTCTTTTTTAATAGATTAGTAAAAGGTCTAGTAATTGTGGAGAAATCTTTTACAAATCTTCTATAATACCCGGCTAATCCCAAGAAACTTTGAATTTCTATCACATTTTTAGGCGGTTCCCTCTCTAGGATAGCTTTAATCTTTGATGGATCTGGCTTCACCCCTTCTTGAGATACTATATGCCCAAAAAATACAATTTTTTCCATTTAAATTTCACATTTACTGAATTTAGCTTACAACTGCTTCTCCCGTAATATTTGTAGAGCTATTCGAAGATGCTTTTCATATTCTTCCTGACTTGGAGAGTAAATAAGTATGTCATCAATGAAAACAATAACAAAAATGATCTAAATACAGCTGGAAAGTTTTGTTCATTAATGATATGAAAGCTGCAGGTGCATTAGTCAGTCCAAAAGGCATCACCAGAAATTTATAATGCCCATATCTAGTTTTGAATGCAATCTTGGGAGTAAAAGATTCCACTACCCGAAGTTGCCAATAGCCGGATCTCAAATCAATCTTCGAAAATACAGAAGCATCTTTTAGTTGGTCAAGTAGATCATTAATTTTGGGCAAGGGATATTTATTCTTTACTGTAATTCTATTCAATTACCTATAGTCAATACACAATCTCATGCTTCCATTTTTCTTTTTCACAAATAACACTAGTGCTCCATATGGTGAAATGCTTGGCCTTATAAACCCTTTTTCTAACAGTTCTTTTAATTGCTTCTTCAATTCATTCAGCTCTAATGGTGCCATCCGTTATAGTGCAATTGATATTGGCATTGCTCCTGGTATGGTCTTAATTTTAAAATCCACTTCTCGATGTGGTAGCAATCCTAGTAATTCATCTAAAAACACATTTGGAAATTCTTAAACAGTGGTTGCATCCATCACTTCCAGACTAACCTTTAATGTATCAATAATGTTGGCCAAATATGCTTCACACCTATTTTTAATTAGTTGAAAAGCTATTGTGGCTGAAATTAAACAAGTAGGGATGGTTTTTCTCTCACCCACTAAAACTATCTTTTCTTTCCCTGAAATATTAATGGTTACTTCTTTTGTATAACAGTTCACAATAGCATGATGCTTGGATAGCCAATCCATTCCCAAAATAACATTAAACTCTTTTAAATTGATCACTACTAAATCATCATGTAAGGTTCTACCTTCTACTTTTATAGGACAGGTTCTAATTACCATATTAATAATCACAGTACCCCTAGCAGGCATAGTTACACACATATTATATCCTAATGATTAAATGGTGCCATGAATTTTCAATGCGAACTCAAAAAATATAAATGAATATGTAGAGCCAGGATCTATTAAAATAAATGCACCATGACCAAGGATGGTAAATGTACCTATAACCACATCCAATGCAACTGAAGCTTTTTGCCTCGTAATGGCATACACCCTAGCTTGACTTTGAGCTTGTCCGATTGATCCTGTTAGTGTAGAAGTGCCAACTTCACTCCCTTTTCCTCAATCTCTTCCTCGACTAATCTGAGGATTATTTTCTTCCACACTACTTTGCCCTATTACTTGAGGTCCCTCAACATTCTTTCTTGCTGGACAATCTCGGATAATGTGCCCTGGTCGGCTAAAGTAGTAACATATGATCACTCGAGACCCCCAACATTCCCCAGAATGGAATCTGCTATGCTTGTTACGTGTAAAGGCAGATACACTGCTCATCGATTTGCTTCTTCCCTATCTCTTCGATTAACAGGTCTTTCCATTCCTCTACTGGAAATACTCCATGTTGCTTGATTGGATCAGCTTAACCCTCATCCTCGAAAACTGCTTTATTGGAAACTAAAACCTCTAAAGGATAATCCTCCCCTAGTTCTAACTAAAGGGGTAAACACACTAGTAGTCCTCTTCTTTTTAGCTTCCAATACATTCCTTTCCACTATAATTTCCTCTGCTCAGAGTGCTGTCTCTAATAAATACCTATACGTGGGTGGCTTCACCGCCATCTTCTCTCAAATTTCAAGATTTAACCCCTCTTAAATTTATTCCTCTTGAGTTCATCAGTAGCTACCTCTTTAGGTGCATATTTTGATAGCCTTAGAAATTGGACTTCATAATCGGCCACCGATAAGTCATTTTGCTTTAACTCGAGGAATTCAAGCTTCTTCTTATCCTTGTACACAGCTGGCATATATTTATCTATGAATGCTTGTAAAAAATTTGCCCAAATTAATGTCATTGGCACATTCCTACTTCCTGGCACTGTTTCCCACCAATCCAAGGCATCTTGTTCAAATAATGACACTGCATAGTTTACCCTCTTTTCAGAGGTGCATTCGAATTGATCTAGTACTCTTTCAATACTTCTCAGCCATTATTCAGCTACCATTGGGTCGGTGGTCCCTGTAAAAGCTTTAGCACCTTGCTTTCTTATCTTATTGTAATTCTCATTAAGAGTGCCTTCATTCAATTTTTGAGCCATTTCCCTTATAACTTGCATAAATTCTTGCATATAAGGTGGGTAAGGAGCTTGTGGAGGAGGTGGTTGGGATTGTAATTGTTCATGTTCACCTAATGCATGCATAGAAACTTGTCTATGAATTGACTCAGATGACTCTTCCGGGCTAATGGGAGGTGCTTGGTGTTCTTCCATCCTGAGATATGCAACGCACATCAACTATATATCATCTCTAACTTATGCATGATATGCCATAAATACATTATATGCTCATGTCCTAAGGAAATCTGATCCCTGCTCTGATACCACTAAATATGAGACCCACAACACGTGGCCTCAAATGAATCCATATACGTGGCCAAAGGAAATTAATCAATTATAACATGAATATAAATACATGTTATGTACATTCATTGCTTAACATACATTACATTCATTCAAGTGAGTAAAACAATTATATAGTTATATGTATAAAAGAAAAAAAATTATATAAGAGTAATCTGCAACAGAGAATTAGCAATCGCCAGCCACTGGCACTCACCAGTGTCTGGTGGCAGCCAGGGAGACTAGCGGTCGCCAGTTCCTGGAACCAGCCAGGGGGACTGGCGATCTCCACTAACTGGCGTTTGCTAGTGCCTGGAGGTAGCCCCTCTCTGATTCAACATGCAATTGCTCAAACTTTACTCTACTTTCATTACATGCACAACATAATTCTTGGACAATGTTTCTCACATAAATATGCTTAACTAGCTCATCCAAAATAACATACAAAGGTTTAGCATGAATACAACCATATACATGAGCTTCACACTCTAAATCTTATATGCACATTACATATTACAATCCTAGCATAACATTACATATGACCAAGATGTTCATAACATCATCACAAGATGTAAGTGGTGCATGACAATGAGGATGGGAGATGATTTCATCAAGCACACCTCAGGCCCTTTTGAGGTCACTAACTATGCAAGCTTTAAGCTCTTACTAACTACTCCTTCAAAAATAGTTGCAAAGGGGTGAGCTTACGACTCAATAAGCAATTACTAATATAACTATACATATATCACTTCTCAAGAACTAATTAAGCTGAATATATAACAAGGATTTAATAGACTAGGTTCAAATAGTAGCCTTAATTCCAACATATACCAATCCTTTATAGAACTCATGTGGAATATATCCAGAAAATATTCAAATTATATACCAAACATATACTCAAGGTATACCATGTTTAGCTTACATTTAAACACATTACTCATGCATATCAATTCATACATATCACAACCATGTAAAATAACAATCACGTATTATCATATGAAACCAGAACGTATTCATTCATATCACAACATCACAGTTTGGTATCTGGCTAGAACCACCTCACAATCACATTTCTCATAAGTAGTTACATACTGAGACTCTTCGCCCGGCTCAGTCCCAGTTCTCACATTCTTGCATATAAATTATTGAGTAGTTATTCGCCCGGCTCAGCTTGCCCATCTCACATTTCATATTTTCACATGTGACCACTACTGAGACTATCTGCTCGGCTCAACCCCACTATCACACATAACCTCACATTTTCTCACCATCATTTAATCAATCCATATACACATACACAATTCACATTTCAATAGTTATATTTCACTTCATACCACATTCAATCACAATTCAACATTCTCACAATCTACATATTTCATTTCATACCACATCACATGACTTGCCCAATTCATCCATAGCAATATAATTCTTATATTTAAGAGAATCAATAGATATATACATTATATTAATAATTACTTACTTAAAAGTGCTTTTAACTCCTTCAAAAGAAAAGCTTCTCCTAGTGAGTGGTGTCTCCTATATCCTTGTCAATTCCTACATATAATCATACATAAATTCACATAGAAAACATGACATTTGCACCCAACTCACTAGATGCAACTAAATATTCAAGGTTTGCTAAAGCCAAAAGATACACACACAAGTCCAATGACTATGAAACTTATACTGAAGCTAGTAATATGAGTCTACTATCAATTCCAATTGAAATTACTCAATTCGGACATGCATACAATCATCTATGAATTTTTTATTAAAATCAGGCAAAACAGGGTCATCAAGTTGAGCAAGAAAATGTCGAACCCTGTTAGACAATTTTAGCAGCAAATTCAACCCAGCTCAAAATACAAAAGTTGTAGAAGACTCTCTGAAGTTTATAGGACCATCTAAACTTTCTCAAATTGGAGCTCTATAGCTCAAGTTATGGTAAAAATACTAGGACTGATGAAAATGGAAAACATAGTACGAATTCACAACATCAAAAACCTAACTTCAATTAACAAAAATACATGCATAGCTTACTTAAATGACGCTCCAACAACTTATGGATCTCCTATAGCTCCCCAAAATTATTGTTAGATGAGTAGAGCAAGATCAATTCTCCCAAAACCTCTCAAAATCACTCCCTTCCCTTCCTAATAGAATTCTTTACAACACTTACAAACACACACACACACACACAAACATATAAATTACACCAATCACAAGCTACCAAGTATGCATGTAGGTGTCCCCTAAATAAATGCTTAATTTTATCAAAGATTAAAAAAATAAGAATCTAGATAATTATAAATAATTATCTCCACAATATCCCTTCACCCCCTTAATGAACTAGGATTATTATATAATAATCCATAACTTCCTATTATGACAAATCAATCCCAACTTTCCTTACAATTGAGTCCCTCTCTACCATACATGTACATGCCCACTTAAATGTAATCCATAACTCTACTCTATATATGTTATGGATGGTATATGTATCTAAGGTGCATGTATTACAAATACACATAGATGATAAAATTAGAATTTAAGACACAATCATGTCTCAAAAATATGCATGAGAATTTACCCTATTTTTATAAATTTTTTGAAAACTAAAATAATATTTTATAAATAAAGATACAATTTATTATGAACATTAAATTAGTTAAAAATTAATTTTCATAAGTATGCTTACTAAAAATAATTAATATTTTTCATATTTTATTTTTAATTAAAATCATTTAATTTGAATTTTCTTTTCTACAAAAAAAATAGAAAATAAATTATGATACTATGAAAATTATTTTAATATAATAAAAAACTCTAAAAATCATATGGAGTCTAGTGGTGTGGCAATGTCGAAAGCTGCAACTTGTAGCGATTGAACGTGCCTCCATATGCAATCATTGTGAGTGGACAAGTTCTTTTATGTTTTGGCTAATTACTGTGTGCAGTCTGTCACACGCCGTCCCATATAGCCCAAGGTGGATAGTAGTATCTCATCCTATCTCACATAGTCCTGAATAGATACCAAAACTCCTTCCAAAAAAACTTTTAAGAAAACATATTTAATGAAAATAAGTAAAGTTTATGTAGTTATAAAGGTAATATGAAGGTATAAAAATTTACTTAATCTTTAGGAAGACTAATAAAAGTAAAATTTACAACAGTTTTAATATTATTAAAATATGCAAAACGTATTTACATATAATTCCACAGTTGCATAATACAAAATACACCACAAAATATATGAGAGCAACATCAGACGAGATGTTTGGTCAACCTTAAACAATATAACTACAAAACTCTCTGAGTTCACTCCATCTACTATGAAGTCCTGTTATCTGAAAAATTTATAAAACAGAGCAAAATGAGTACAAAAATACTCAATGAATAGATATATCAAGTAGAAAATAATTCGATTAAACCAATTGCTTGAAACTTCTCAAATCTGAATACTAGAGTATTCAAAATCATATTATAAATACTTGAAACATTGAAACCATTCTTGCTTTCAAACTTATATATAATTTAGCCAAGTAAAGCACATGCCCTTGTAAAAATATTAATACAATTTTTATATGTATTGGCTATCCCTATAACAAAAATCACAACCCGGCCATAACATACAGGCCATCATAAACTCAATCTCTAGGCACACTTGAAGGCTAACCCTTCAAGTACATTAGCACAGAACGACCCTTATTCCTTTACCATCATGCAATCAAGTACCCTATTATTTATTATACAATAACAACCAAACCAATCTTAAATGTGCATATATCATCTCAGCACATCCACATAACTCATATAGGGTGGTAATATACAAACCAAATACCATTTCTATTAAATAACTAGTCAAGCAATTCTTTCATAATCATTGTTCAACAAAGTATTTAAATTCAAATACCACTGATCATAATCTAAGTAAGAAAATCAAGTTAATCTCAATTCATTAAGTAATTAAAATATTGTTAAATTAGATTACCAAAATAAGTATATAGTAATAACATATTTAACTTGTAATTGTAACCTTGAAAGCTTGAAGTTAAAACATATAATTCAAGTATCAACAAGGCTAAATTGAAACCATTCTAATACATCAATTCAGTTTCATAAAACAATATTAAGAATATCATTTCATTGTTATTATAAAAAGATTTAAAAGGCTTGAATATCTACTCACCAAAATAGCCTATAAAATACACACAACTTGATCACCGATTTGTTCAATTTTCATTGACACTTTCCTTTCCTTTTCTAGTATCTAATACATGTAATTTTATTTATAAATCATCAATATAATATGCCTATATACTGCTCTAATCGTGCAGTTCCCAAATGATGTGCAAAACATGCAAATCAATTTAATTATACCAATATGTCCCATATGCTCTAAAAGAGCTGTTTTAGGCCTAAGTTTGAAAATTTATTGGAAATTATTCGCAATGAATTTGAATCCAAAATTTGGAATAGTAATATAGCTTGTAAAACTTTCACTTAAATTGGATAACTGCAAAAATAATTATAACCATCTGAATACAACCAGGTCTTAAATCCTAACAGATTGAGCAATAAAAAGTACGGTCTTCTTCGACTCTACTATGTACCGAATTAGCTCAAACTTAAAACTACAACATTATAGAGGGCTCTTTCAAGTTTCTATAGAATCAAACCGTGCTTAAATTAGAGCTTTCTAACTTAAGTTATGAAGAAAACATAGAGACTACAAAATCAGGATAATCAAACCCGAAAACAGCAGCATGTAAACCCTAATTAAAATCAACTAAAACTTTTAAATCACCAATTAAATGAAATTATAGAGCCTTTAAAATTGATGTTATTGCCTAGAAAAGATTTAGAACCTTCAAATTCCCTTAGAAAAATCAGCTCCATAGAGTAGAGATCAAGAGTTCTTCTTAACTTCTCTTATATGTTTATATGCTTGTCTTCCTCTTTTTTTTTTCTCTACCTAACCTACATACTTTCACACTATAAAAACAAATTTAAGTATATTTCCAGCCATTATTTGGATATTTTGACTTGAAAAGTATCTATTTAGCCCCTTAATAAAAGGTTCATATTACATATACATCCTCAAACCTCTAATTGTTCCATTTAAGCCATTTATTCTTTACAATCGAGTCCATACCTTTCCTTGACACTTGAGTCCTCATTTAAATTTTAATTTGACTTCATATTATTTATTTCCACTTAAATTTACTCCAATTGAGTGTCATCAAAATTTAAAAATTATCGCTCCTTAACCAAGTACCAATCTCAATTCAAACCTACGCCTAGCTTAACTATACATGCTTATCCTAACTTAATTCAATCATCCTATCTTAATTCACTCAAAATGTATAATATGATAATGCAATGCATAATAAATGGATATGCATTTAGTACATGGATGTGAGAATCATCCCTACCTTAGGAAATTTCATCCCCAAAATTCAATGCATTCTCTCAAAAGATATTTAACCTACCATAAGTGACATCATGTGATGGTGCTGACTCCTATTGTGTCATTGCAAATACTTTGGGTTGCACTATAGATCCCTCTATCTGTATAGGCTGAATAGGATGTGTTGATGTAAATACACCACCCTCTCCACTAACACTAGCTCCTAAACCTATACTTGAGCCTCTACTAAGGCTAATAGTCCTACCTCCTCTACCAGTTATGCTTTGGACTCCTCTACTAGAAATGGTGCCAAACCGTACAAGGTTAGGACAATCCTTCCTAATGTGCCCGGATCCACCACACTCAAAGCATTGGATGGTTCTCTTCCTACAGTCTCCTCCCTCGTGGATGCGGCCACAAGTAACACAAGGTGTAGTCCTTCTAAATGAACTACCTACACTGGCCACTAATTGTCTTACAGAACTCTAACTAAACTGAGAAGATTGTGGTCTATCAGTGCCTGACCAAGTCTAAGGTCCTCTATTGTCCTTAGAATCTTCTATCTCTGATCTCTGTTAGGATCTACTAGGTGCCTTATTAAATTCCCTCTTATTCACTATCCAGACTAGGGACTTTGACCCGCTCTCTTAGTCAATTTCCTCTCTTAACTTTTCCTTTTCTATTGCCTTCTCAACCCAGCCCCTGAAATTCTGGCCTTGATAAAGTCATAATTCATTCTTTAACACAGTCTATAAGCCCTTTTTAAACCTATAACATTTTTGAGCTTGAGTTGGAAAAATATCTGAAGCATACCTAGACAACTGTTCAAATTTATCCACATATTCTCACACTGACATTGTCCTTTGTAGTTATTTTTGTACATAACTATCAAAAGGTAGTTGCACTCCCACATCTCATCCCCCTTTCCCCTTTTCTATGTTATTAATCATCCATAAATATGGATTTGATTCAGGTCAACCTGTTATGGGCACACTAAATTCAAAATCTAATAGATTTCAATAATTTTGCAATGTCAATTATAGTGGTCGTAGCACCTTCAACCTCTTCCTAAGAATTGGTTCAAAATATTTTTGTCATATGTCTCTTTGAAGTAGTTCAAGGCTAGTCATGCCTTCAACCTCATATTAAGAATTATTCTCTTTCTTTGAATTTTAACACTCCTTGGCCATTTCTTTGAATTAAAGTTTGAATTTTAACACTCTTTTTAGAAGACAATGCCTCTTCAATACCAAATTGCGCAGGATATCTATCAAAAAATTAAGTAAAAGATACACATTAGCAAATTTACAAGGAAAAAAGTTGCAAATTATACCTCCTTCTTCTTAGTAGGTGTTGTTGATACTAATTTTCTATCTATCTTTAGTGCCAAAGAAAAAAAAATGAACCATGTACCAACTTCCCAACCTTTGATAGCAACAACCTTTAGCAAAGTAAAAGTCTAAAAAATTGAAGGAAGCATAATAAAAATGTACAATGCAAGTGTGATTGAATGCAAGATTAGATGAGAAAGGAAATGCGAGATTCAACAAGATTAGATGAGAAAGGGATATGGATTCTTTGCATTCAATCTATTTACATTAGCGTACAAGCATATCAGAACACCTTATTTTGGATCAAATAAGGTAAGCCTAAAAACAAAAGCCTTTGCAAAGTTATTTAGACTAAAATTTCTCCAACTATATGATGCAAAATTCAAAGAGAGGTTGCGAAAATTTTCCTAAAATATTGATATGATTGAGTTGGCATGAATTTTCCTTTAACTTTATGCCAATCGGTTTTTAATTAATTTCAAGAATTTTTTACTTTTGTTAATTTACAGTATTTGGTTAGCGAAAAATTTTTTAAAATAAAAATAAATTGCAAAAATAATTAAATTAATCTATATAAAATATATAAAATCTCGAAATATAGGATTTGCCATGTCATTTTTTGAAATGGGTACAGTTAAAATTTTTTTATCCTTATAATTTTTCTTTTAAAATTTTTTAATCCCTTTATTTTTTATTATTTCAATTTAGTTCTAAAATTACAAAGAATTTTAAAAATTTATTTTATTTTTATTTTTTTTCTTAAGGCTCTAATACTATTTAGGGTGAGTTTGCTCTTATTAAGCGGAATTAAAGAGCTACTTAGGGATCAGAATGAGACCTAAAATTTCTAAACTCTTTTCCCTTCTTATATTCGTTAAAATATCGAGAGATAATAATAAAGTGTAAAGATTCTATGTTTTTGAGAAAATAATACTCAAACTCATTATATCTTAGAGTCAATTCTCTTAACTACTCAAAATAATTTTCTACAGATTTATTCAGAGTTTCTAAAGAAGTAATTAAAGAATTAAGATTATTAGTAGTGGAATTTAACGATTTTGTCTTTGGATCCTTGTTTTGGTATCGGAGTCTTGGGAAAAGATTAAAATTTAAAATTGAAAAAATAAAAAAACCAAGGGCTTAAAAAGTTTTAAAAATTTTATAAGAACTAAAAACTTTTTACAATATTCTCACTAAAATAAAATTGATGTTAGATGATAAAAAGAAATAAATTGATTTTTAATACCCAATTTGAAATAAGAGGTAAAATTCAGGTACCATCCAAGCTAATAAATCGTTATGCGGTACTTTATTGCTTATATGGCTCTTCTAAAATTTTGCACCTTAAATCAATTTTGGTTTAAAAAAATATTAAATCACTGATAGTGGAGACCTTTAAAACGTCAGTTCTACAATACCTTTTACAAAGTCATCAGCAGCTAACATTTAAATAGCTATAGAATTTAAAACGTTGAAACTCATGCCGGTTTAACATGTCCTTACTTATACAGAAATCACTATCATTTCCTCTTATTAAAAACGTTTGAAAGATGTGTCGTTTAATATGTCTGTACTTTTACTATCATTTTTCCTTCTTAATTAACTATTCAACTTCTATTTTGACATCATTTTTTACTTATTTTAACTTTTAAAATTTCTAGATTCTCAACCAAATGGGTAAGAAAAAGGATTTTTATTGTTATATTATTGCCTTTCTATAATTTATAGTTGATATTATACTTAATGTTGCCTTTCATATTATAGCAATAAAAAGAAACAATAAAGTAACAAAAAAGGAAACAAAGAGTAATAAAAATCAACAAGTCACACTACTATATTTTTATTTCTATTTTCCTTATTTTTTTAAATTTCACTGTCTATAACTTAAATACAACATTCATTGTCAAAATGGAAGAAAGAAAATGCACATGCAATAGGTTCCAAATTGATGAGCTGCCATGTTCACATGCACTTGTAATATTGAAGTAAATGAATCAAGATCTGTGTGACACCCAAAATCACCGCTATATACGTGGCAACGTAATATCCACAATTATAACCATACACACGCAGTTCCCCAAATGTACTCAATAGTATATACGAATACTCATATAAGTATACCATGTTTAATATTTCACACATATTAACATATATGAACTTCTACACAACTTCATATAAATATGCCAACATGATACACAGGATGAAGGTCAGTTACACCAATCTCGTTTTGGCCCACCTAAACTTCAATGCAAGCTTCACACTCTTAGTTTAATCGAGTTCTGAAAAATTTGAATGCAAAGGGGTGAGCTTGCAACTCAGTAAGTAACTACTAATACAATTGTACACATATAGCAAACTCACAAGAACTGAATTGGGTTAATATAAAATCCAGTATATAAGACACATTCTCAAGGTAATAAAATAGTCTTTCAATCCTCCAATAAGTCTATATATAATCCCCATGAAGTTTCATAACAATTGGCACTATATTAAGTGCGTATAGAAGTCCAAATGAAAAAGAAGTAAGTGAATAACCTGGGCTCCTCATGGTCGTGAGCTAGTCTGTGAGCAGCTAGAGAAGGAACCATTTACTATTCAAACAAGGCTGGGGTGCTCATGGTTGCTTCCTCATGGTCATGAGCAACCTCTGAGCAGCCCAAGCTCTACTAAAACCATATTTTGTCCATCCTAATGCATTACAAACCTTTCCATACCTGCACACAACTCAAGTAAAGCTTAAAAACACTTCATAAATATAAAACACATCACAAACTCATTCACCAACATATGATTCTCAATCAATCATAAGCTTTAAGCATCTATATTCATAATTTCAATAACTTTCATCACCCATTCATACATTATCTCATTCAAAAGCATAAACTCAAAGTACATATGAATCACTACACCAATTAGTATCTATATAATCACATTTAACAATATATTTGGTATTCATGACCAAATTCATAAAATATCAAGAATTCATACATTCATATTTCATTATCCGACCGAATTCATCCTCACATAATACCTCACACTTAGCCTCATTGGCTATATTTCTCATAATTTTAATATCAATCAAATGGCCATTTAGTAAGACTATCCGTCCGGCTCAGTCTCACTTCACATATATTGGGTAGCTATACGCCCGACTCCGCTTGCCCATCACACAGTCACAATTTCATTTATATGGCCATTTAGTGATACTATCCACCCGGCTCAGTCTCACTTCTCATATATCACTCATGGATAGCCATACGCCCGGCTCAGCTTGCCCATCTCATAATCACACATCCTCACATTCCTCATATATCACACTTTAGTGTGATTCACAACACAATATAATTCAATGCATTTGTATATTAATAGATCATCACAATAATATTTCCTCATTATTCCATCCATGCTCCCATTCATAGCATTCAACATACACAATTATAATGTCCACTACATAATACACATATATCATCTATTACCAACATCCTCATCACATTTGTAATACACACATATATCATCATTTACCAACATCCTCATCATATTTCATCCATGATCACTAATTCATAATTTATTTATCTTTAATAAATGAAAACACAATTATCTACAATAGAGTTTAACCTATATATGCATATATGTAAGTAATTACTTACTTTCAAATGCTCCCATCTTCAAAAATGGTCTTTTTTCTAATTATGAGTGCTTTTTTTCCCTTTATCAACTCCTATATATAGTCATTTATCAATCTTCTAAAATAACCATTACACTCGTGCCAAATTCAACTGGATGCAATTAAATACCACAAGTTCAATATAGCCATATGATGCACACATAAGTCCAATGACCATGATATTTTTATTAAAGCTAGTATAATGAGTCTACTATCCATTGCAATTAGAATTACCCAATTCGGACAAGTGTAGTATACATTATAAATTTTTGAATGAAATCGGATTATACAGATAATCAAAGTGAGCCATAAAATGTCGAGCTCTGTTAGACCTTCTTAAAGGAAGATTCAACTTAACATTAAATATAAGAGTTGTAGAGGACTCCTAAAGTTTCCAAAAAATTAAAATTTGCTCAATTTGGAGTTCTAAAACTCTTGATATCACTATATAACTAGCACACAAGAAAATTCATAAATCTGCCTACATGCTACTGCTGTCATGTTTGATGCATGAAGTTCATAATGCTATCAAAACTCATAGACACATCTTATAATCACAAAATTCATAAACACTATACATATATGAGTCTACTTTCATTTCCAACTGAAATCACACAATTAGCACATGTAGAGAATTAATTATGGATTTTTGAAGCAAATTAGGTAGAACATAGCCAATAGACTGAGCAAGAAAATATCAAGCCCTACCAGACAATCACAACAGCAAATTCAGCTCAAGGTTAAAACACAAAAGTTGTAGGAGACTCTATGAAGTTTCCAAAGCATCTAACTTTACTCAAATCAGAGCTCTACAACACAAGAGATGGCAAAAATACTAGGACTGATGCAACATGAAAACAGAACCTGAATTTTACACATTAAGACCTAACTTCAATTAACCAAAAATAATTGTATGGCTTACCTAAATGATGCTCCAATGGCTAATAGATCCCCTTAAGCTTCCCAAAATTATTGATAGATGAGTAGAGTAACATCAAAACTTCTCAAAGCTCTCAAAAATCACTTTCTTCTTCCTTACACAAATCTTTACACTTCCATACATCCATACATACACATATATACATATATACACACACAACCAATCATAAGCCACTAATGGTCCCCCTTAGGTGTCCCTCATTAAATGAATAATTATCACTTAATATAATAATAAAAATACTCTTGATAAATATTGCCAAATATCTCCATAATAACATATAAGCCCCTTAATGAAATGAGATTATTACATAATAACCCATAACTTTTTATTGTGATAATTTACTTCTAATTTTCTTTGCAATTAGGTCCCTCTCTACAATCATACACATATCCAACTTAAATTAAGCCTACTAATCAACTATGTATAAAATGCAGTGTATACGTTAGAATTACGTATACTAGAGGGTGGGTGTTACAATCTGTACAAATATTGCTCACATTTCTACACAAAGCAGACACTCTTGAAAACATACAAAGAAACAGTACATCCAATTTCAAATCAAGCAACATAGAAAATAACACATGAAGACCAACATATACAAGTAGATCCACCGCAGAGCAAAATAAAAGCTGAAAGACTAAAGAAAAGAAGAATCAGAGCACCATGGGAGAATAGAAATAAAAAAAAATATGGAAAGTGTGGACAACTTGGGCACAACAGAAAGACATGTAGAAATACACCTAAAAAAAATAAAAAAGAAACATGTCTTTTTTTTATAAGTCCAAAATTTTTCATTTTTATTGTAAGAATTCACATATTTCATTAATGTGATTGTTGGTACATAATTTTTAACATTTCATATCATTTTGATTGTTTTATTTATTTATTTGTTCATATTAATATTAGTAACAGTGAGAATTTAAAAAAAGAAACAAAGAGCAACAACAGAGAAATAACAAAAATCAACAATAAAACACAGCAAACATTATAAAAACAACAAAAGAACAATAAGTAGAAATAAAAAGAAATAAAAAATAACAATTAAAATCTACAAAAGACAACAAAAAGTAACAAAAGGCAACAACAACAATAATAATTCACATATTTCATTAATGTGATTGTTGGTATATAATTTTTAATATTTCAAATCATTTTTATTTTTTTTATTTATTTGTTCATATTAATATCAGTAACAGTGAGAATTCAATAAAGAAATAAAGAGCAATAAAATGTAACAAAATGTAATAACAGAGAAACAACAAAAAGCAACACAAAATAACAACAAAACACAACAAACATTATAAAAACAACAAAAGAACAACAAGTAGAAACAAAAAGAAACAATATGAAACAAAAAGCAACAATCGAAATCTATAAAAGACAATAAAAAGCAACAAAAGGCAACAACAAGAAAAAAAATAACATTAACACTTAAAAAAAATTCACAAAAAAACTTTAAAATTCTATTAATAAAAATAAATGTGTATTACAAATATTCAAACTTAATGTATTAAAAAACAAACTGTATTACAACAAAAAAATATAAAAAAAAATAAATAATTCTGAACCAACAAATTACTCCTAAATATCACTTCTTCAGCTTCTTTCTCCTTCTAATCTTCTTAGTCTGCTCAATTTCACTATGGACCTTTCTCATACCATACCGATACAGTGATAATGCAAGCCTTGACCTATAAACCTCAACATTAAATTTTTCGGGAATCTCCAAGCCATGAATAAAGTATTCAGCAAATGTACAAACAAAAGCTCCACAATTACTGAAAAAAATATTAAAAAGATTAAATTAATAATTAAAAAAAGAAAAAAAAATCCTTACAGAGTTTTATGAACAGGCAAATCAGAAATAAATTCAACGCGCAAATATCTTTTATCACCAATAATTCGGTCAGAAAAAATCCCAAACTCTTTTAAAAAATTTGGCAGCATCACATTGTAAGCCTTAACAACTTCAGCATAGCCAAGGTCACGAGCACCCTTCAAAGAATTATATAGGTAAATACACCAATCCTTGATGCTTAACCTTATAAGAATCCAATGTTATTGAGAATTGATATAAACAGGGAACAAAATATGCTTAACATCAACCCATGGCTTTGCCATAAGCATCACATCCCCTAATATATACTTAGACACAATATGATTAAAAAAAATGTAAACTTTCTGTTAACTAAGTATAAGCTTTCTGCAAACTTTTATCAAATAATACATCTATTGTTATAAAATTCACAGTGCAACTTTCAGAATATTTTTTCCATTTCCTAAAATAATAAAAAATCACATTAAAGTGCTGCAAAAAAAATAATAAGATAAAAAAAATAAAATAAAAGACAATAAATAATAAAATAAGAAACATACAGAACAAGTGATGAGCTCCCCAAGATAAAATAAAGTATGAAACCATGTTTTGAAAGAAATTACAGAAACATTAAAGTTGAATCCAGGTTTTAGAACCTCATATTTCTTAGGATACTTCAAATTTGACCTAACAAAAATAAAAAATAATATTTAAAAATAGATAATGTATGAAAAATCAAATATATAAAAAAGATAAAAAAAATAATTACTTTTTGTGCTTATAAGCTCCTTCGTCAATCTATTTGTTAAAAGAAACAAGCTCTTTAAAATCATGAGCACCATCAACACAATCATCAAAAGGCCAAGGAGTATAACAAGACTGGCGAATATCCTTTAAGCCTGCTCCTGAATCAAACTCCTAACAAATGGAGATTTAACTTTCACACTTGGCTTAACAACTCTCCTTGCATATGCCAAACTTTCAGGAGTATGCACCACAGATATAGATGAAACAAATGTAGGTTCAATATATGGAACTATAGCTCTCATTGGATTGTCAGATTCATTAACAGATACATTCACAAGTTCAGGTGTAGCTCCCTACATAAAGAAAACATAATTAAAACAACATAAAAAATGAGAAAAACAACAAAAAGAAACAAATATAAACAATAAGAAACAAAAAGAAATAACAGAAAATTTACCCTTCTCTGTTTGAAACTCTTCACAATATCATCAATCTTCTCTAAAAAACTATCATCAAAATCATTATCAGAAGAATCGGATTGCAGAGCAACACCTGAAATATCTTTTTTCTTCCTTTCTTTAGCATTTTTCTTCAAATCTGGCTCTTCAACATTTTTCTTCAACTCTTCTTTATTTTCCCTGTCTTCTTCTTTATTTTTCTTATCCTCTTCTTCACTTCTTTTGTCTTCCTCTTCATTTCTCATATTCTCTTCATCATCACTATTTTTCTCTTCAACAAAATCATATTTTCCTTTATCCAAAGCAACATCTAAAAGAACATCAAAATTATCATTTCTCTCATCCACACCATCCTTATCACTTTTACTATCAGAAAAAACTTCATTATATTTCTCATCTTCTTTATCCTTATCAACACTAGAAGAAAAAAAAGAAAATTTCTGTTGAAGAATTATGTCTAATTTCCCTTCTAAAATAGAAAATTTATCCTCAACAAAAATTCTTAAAGAAGAAATTTCTTCATTAATCATCTTCTCTAAATCATTAATTTTCTTGTTCAACATAGCATTTCTATCACCAACAGCATGACCAATGCTTGATCGCTCTTTATGACCAACAAATTTTACTTTTTTAGACTTTCATGAAATAGGTGACTGGAAATCATCTTCACTGTCCATATTTTTATTATGAACAACAGATACATTGAATTTTTAAACTTTTGACTTCTCAAAAAAACCATTCAAATGCAAAGACTCTTCTTCAGCATCATTAACTACAAAAATAACAAATAAGAAAAATAAGCAACAAAAACCAACAAGAAGCAACAAAACCTAAAAAAATGAGAAAAAAAATCAATTACCTAGGAAGAAGATAAATTCAAAATACGTGAATTCAACTTCTTGAAATTCAACGCAAAAGAATAACGCCAATTCAACAGATAAGGAATCAAAGAACTACCATGAACAGCAAATAAATCCTCACAATAACAGCAACATTCAAATAATAATGGTCTTTTTTCTTCTCAGCTACCATAAACCTACCTTCCCCTTAAACAATCTAAAGTAAAAGTGAAAGCATATTTTCCCCAATGATACTCATTATACAGATCAATATTAACAACATTAAAATAAATTTTATTAACAAACTTCTCCTTAGGACCAGAAAATAAAAAATTACTAACAAAATAAAGAATAGCCAATTTCAGAGCATCCTCATCATAATCAAACTTTGTAGAAAGAAAACAGTCTTCAATATCACTCCTCTTCACTTTTGAAGACCATAAAAAAACTTATCAACCAAATTATTCAGCCCCATAACAAGAGCAAATTTACCAATAGAAAACTTTAAATAAAAACCAGAAATATCAAATCAAATTTTATCAGATTTAGATTGAAATACTTCCCTTAAAAGCAAGCAATGAAGAACCTGAGACTGTAATTTAATATCTTTCATATCCAAAAAATAACCAAAATAACTTTTTCTAAACAAATCCAATTGACTTTCACTCAATTTCTTCTTCAGCTTTGGAATGATATTCTCATTCATACAACTAAAAATCCTACTCTTAAAACGTTCATCTGGTTTAATAAAATACTCTCATTCCTGAAATAAATAATAAAAATTATATTAAAAAATCAAAACAAGCAACAAAAAGAAATAAACATAAAATAATATATACAGCAACAATAACAAGCAACAAAAAGCAACAATAAAAAAAATAATAACTTAATAAGAAAAATAACAGATTCAAAAAAGAAAAATTAAAAGAAAAGCAAACATACCTTATAGCAAGTTTCAGATTTTTTAGGAGAGCTTTCACTAAAGGACAACTTCTTCTTTTTTTTAGCAATATTGTCATTCTTGTTAGATTCACTGTCGTTCTTCTTCTTTTTAGAAATAGTATCACTCTTCTTCATTTCAGATGATGAAGAACTCATATCCTTTTTCTTTCCAGACGAAGGAGAAGAATGTGCAACACCACCGCTTAAATGAGTAAAAATTCTCTTAGAAACAATTTTACTACTATTTTTCCCCATAACTACTAACTTAAAACTCAAATCAATAAGAAAACATTGGTTAAAAAAATAAAAACAAAAAGAAATTGAAAAGATGAAGAAAGAGCAGACACAAAATCTATAGAAAATGAAACAACGAGAATGGATATGCAAAAAGAAGTTAAATGAAGCACAAAAAACTGACTGGAAACTGCTGCTCCAAGAAGAAGACGAGAAATAAAAAATAAAAATACGCTGGGATAAAACTGAAAACACAAAAATAAGTTCTGAAAAAATAAAATGGACCAGATAAAAAAAGAAATAAGCTTAGTCAAACATACCATTTTTTGAAATTTTATCAAATGAAAATAGTTGTTTTTAATTTATTTAATTTATTAGATTATTATTTAATGGAAAACATACAACATGTTTATAAGTTTTTTTTTAATTGTATTAAAATGACAAAAAAAATATTGAAAGTTTAGTAATTTATCTTTAAAAATAAGTTTAAAGAGGAAATTTTTAAAAGAAGTTCTTAATGCATGCAAAAATCAAAGGATAAGGGCTTAAAATAACACAATTGAAGTTTAAGGGTTTAATCCAATAAAACTTAAAAGTTCAAGGGATGCCTAAAATCATTTTCTATCACAAAATTATGCTTCTAAAATAAATTCAATAATTTCAACAATTGAAATCTTGTCAAAAGTGAGATTTTCACAATGGTTAGCAAATCAAATGCATTTGGCTCCACTTGCTCCGCTGATTGTGCCAAATTTTGCATATACATTATAAAATGAAGAGAAAAATATTGCATAGTGTATGTTCCTTAGGCAAAAATTATATAATTACACATGCATTGGGCCCATACGCTAGAGCGATTCTCATTTGTTAAAAAATTCTAGCGGTATTGTTGGTCTCTGGCCCTTTTAATGGTGAATTATTAAGTACGCCGAGTAATTTAAGGTTCACCAACCTTAAAGATATGACTTCTATTAAACGGTAAGCTAAAGGACCTAAGTTTAATTGGGTACTTAAACTAGCTATAATGGAATAACTACATTTAATGCTGAAACTGCTTGGAAATAATGGTAGGGAATTCAAATAAAGGGAATTGAACGCTAGAGAATTTGAATAACATAGAGAACTGAAAAGCTAGAGATTTCATTAAAATAACTAGAGAACTACTGAACTAGGTTACAAACAACGTTGGACTAAAAAGAACATGAATAAATTAATTGAAAAGCTAAATTGAAATAAGATTGTTATTGTTTGTTGAAGTAGTCTATAGTTGTCTTAGATTGGCTATGTAGATTGGATGTGTTCCTCTTTGCAAGAAGAAGAGCTCCATTTATCTGCTGTATTGATAACTGCCTCTTTGCCCCACTAACACACGTTTCCACCAGAGTCTCCTTTTTACTTCAACTTCCCAATATGCAAATATCACAAATAACGTCTCCATTTTATCCAACATTTAATTAATTAATTATAATTGAATCTTGGCCTTATAATTATTGTGGGATTTATAAAATATAAATTTAGGTCCAAACAATGCCCCTACATATAAAATGGCTTGTAAAAGTCTATTTATATGTATAAATGTTCGGCCTTTACTGCTTCTTGACAAGACTCTTGTAGAGATTCTTGACTATGAAGAGAACTCTTATTGGACAACCTTTATAGAGAATTCTATTAAGAAATTTTTGCAAAGATCTTTTGCATTGAAGAAATAAAATCTTGGTAGAAACTCTTGCAATCTTGGTAGAAAATTACTGAAAATATGGTGGCCAACAGGCCTACCTCATTTTATTAAAAAACTACTAAAAATATGTATAAGGAAATAGGCCTTAAACCCTATAAATTGGAAAAACTCTCTAAATAGTCGTAGTTTGACTTTATATCATTTAGTATAGTAGGAGTTCTTCCTATATAGCCGTGATGACAGCTTTACATTATAGTCTTTATCTTTCCATCATTTCCTATATAGTGGGAAAAATATTATGCATTGATGCTCTTTTTGTTGTTGATGAGGGATCGAAGATCAAAAGTTGCAGCATTGATGGAAGCCACTGGAGGAAAGGGATCCCTATCTACTAATGTTGTTTCTTTTTTCAGAGAACTTTAAGATCTCCTTATTAATCATGTCTTGCACCACATTTTTGAACACCCAATAATTTTTAGTTGAATGATTATAGGAATCATACTACTTACAATAGTCTTACCTTTCAACTCTTCTTTTGTTGGGCCTTTGTAGTATGTAAAAAAAGTAATGAACTTTTCTTTCACTAGATAATAAAAAATCTCCTCTGTCTTGGATACCTCAAAGGTGTATTGAGGTTGTGTGCTAAAAGCTTATAACTTTTTCTATAGCTCTAATGTCTTTTTTATGAGAAGAGGACAGACACAGGATCCCTGTGTAGAAAGATCTATAATAGTGACCTCCTGATTATGGATCTCCTAGAAATAGGTCCCCATAGTTGCTTTCTTCCTTTGGTTCTCCTCATGAAGGAGCACCTCATATTCTACTACTTTTGTTGACAGTTCGTAGAAGTCCCTAAACTCCATGCCCTGGAACTTCTTCCTAAGCTCGATATCTAGGCCCCTCTGGTCCATTTTACGTACTCTATCTTTGGTAAGAAGATCTTACATCGGTTCCTTATTTTCTTGAACTGAGTAATGAAGGAATCAACATTCTCTCCCAATCTCTGTGTCATCCTGGATAATTCAGCAACACAAACCTTGGGCTCCATCCTGAAGAATTGAGTATGAAAGGCTCTCTCCATCTTCTGCCATAAAAATATAGAATTTCTTAGCAGTGTTACGTACCAAGTTAAAGCAGTACCCGTTAGTGAGTTAAGGAACAATTTTAATTTAAAATTATAAAAGTTATCATAATTTGTAAGTTCACCACATTGTATGGTGAACTTGGCGATGTACTCCAGTGTAGATTTTCCTTCCTCTCTAGAAAATAAAGAGAACTCTAGAATCCTATAACCCATATGATAGGGATTATCATGTTCTATTACTTCAGGATATGGTTTGTGAAACTCTGGTTGGCCAATCTACCTTAGGCTAGGACTGTATAATTCCTGCACCACCTCTCTCACAGCTTCCATATCTACTGGGGCTTGGTTCTTGGGAATGTGGTGTTTGAGGAACTATTGAATCCCTCTAAACCCTCATATTACCATGCCCCCGAGCCTCCCTGCATATTACCATTATAGTCATACAAGTTAGGATGCATAACAAGATTAGTATTAGCATAAATATGATAAAGGAGTGTTGGCCTGCCGTTAGGGCGACCATTCTGGATAACCTTGGGTGTTGCAGATACCTCCTCCCTTATGTGTAGAGGTGTGTATTTCTCTTTCTTCTCTAGGTTAATTTAAATTGGGAGGTGAGAGTCACCTACCTTTTGTGATGATCCAAAGGATTGTCTTCCGAGTTCTTTAGGCTGTTTATTAGCCTCCCTTCTGACCCTACTACTGTAGGCGCCTCCTCCTGATCCTGGGACCCAGTATTGTCTTTCTCCATAAAACTTATGATTTTTAGCATTTCAGCAGCGTCCCACTAGGCGTGCTAAAAAATTAATGTTGGTCTCTGGCCCTTTTAACAATGAATTGTTGAGCATGCCAGGTGATTTAAGGTTCACCAACCTTGGGGATCTAACTTCTATCAAACGGTAAGCTAAGGGATGAGCTTACTTGGATTCTTAAACTAGCTACAATGGAATAGCTACATTTAATGCTGAAACTAATTGGAAATAATAGTAGGAAATTCAAATAAAGGGAATTAAACGCTTGAGAATTTGAATAACATAGAGAATTGAAAAGCTAGAGATTTTATTAAATTAACTAGTGAACTAGGTTACAAATAACGTTGGACTAAAAAGAACATGAATAAATTAATTGAAAAGCTAAATTGAAAGAAGATTATTGTTGTTTGTTAAAGTAGTCTGTGGTTGTCTTAGATTGGCTGTGTAGATTGGTTGTGTTCCTCTTTGCAGGAAGAAGAGCTCCATTTATCTGTTGTATTGATAACTGCCTCTTTGTCCCACTAACATACGTTTCCACTAGAGTCTCCTTTTTACTTCAACTTCCCAATGAGCAAATATCACAAATAACGTCTCCATCTTATCTAACAATGAATTAATTAATTATAATTAGATCCTGGGCTTATAATTCTTGTGGGATTTATAAAATATAAATTTGGATCTAAATATATGTATTTAGTTCAAATGAATTCCACAAAATCTTATGAAATTCATTTACAAATCTAAGAGAATATGTTTGATTTAAATAAAAATTTTGTTAAATTTTATTTTCAATTCCAACTTTTTAATTTTGTGGAATTGGTTAACACTAAATCAATTTTTATTGACGAAGTGTGTTTGGTTCAAATCAATCTGGAATTCATTTGCAAATGAATTCTATTTAAAATTCATTTGGAAATGAAATAATTTTCTTAACTAGTTGTTGATGGGATCCCATTCAGTTTGGATCTTGTAGCCGGGGAGGAAATTGTTGATTTATGCTGGGATTTTGTTGCTTTGATAAGAATTTGGTACAATTCAACAATCTCCTCTATATATATATTAGTATAATTCTTATTGCATGGTCAGAGGACATACATTGTATCATGTTGTGAAAATTTCCCGTAATATTGGATGAATTGGCAATAAGGGTAAGCAAAAATAACCGAAAACCGAACTGAACCGAACCAACTGGTTCAGTTTGGTTTCTATAATAAAATATATTAGTTCGGTTTAAATCGAACCGAACTAAAATAAGTTCGGTTCGTTTTTATTATAAAAAAGTTTATTAAACCGAATCGAACCAAATTTATAATATATTTTTAAATTTCATAGGTATTTATAGTTAGGTTTGATCGGTTTAGTACTAATATTTTAAATTTTATTAATAATGAGTTTCTAAATACTTAAAACTCTTAATCAAATCATTTAATACCAAAAAAAACACTAATTAAAAATATTTAAATTTATTTTAGATAATCGGTTCATTTGATTTTCTAAAAAATAAATAAATAAAATAAATATAAAACATTAGCATTAATAGATCTCGTAAATCTTATTAGAATAATGCAAAATTGCATAAATTCAATAGGTTTAAAATTGCAAACATGAAAAAAAAGTCAAAACTGAAAAAACAACCGAACCGAACCAAACCAGTTCGGTTCGATTCAATTCAGTTCAATTACAATTTAATTCGGTTTTAGATATTTTTAAACCAAACCAGACAGATGCTCGCCCCTAATTGGCAGTACCATTTGTGGATACTTTGCAACCACGATTCTTGGAAATAGAATGGTTCAGACAGATCGGAGAGGTATTAGAAAGTTTGACATCATTAATGGTGCTCAGAGTCAACATCCAAATCAATCAGAGATAATGTTGTCCGCTATCGGAGTACAACCAATAGCAGAAGAGATGAAACATAACCTGAAATTTGAAGACAACACAATGAAAATCACTGGAACAGCCATTAAGAAAGATTCACAAAATATTCACAGGTGGAAAGTGCAACATAAAGCATTGCTTAGAGACGGAATGGGGGGCAAAAGCAACTATACTATAAATTAAATTTCATAATTTATTATATTTATTATTATTATTGTAAATGGTGCTTGATTTTACAATGATTA
>CATIWO010030870.1:0-12126 GCA_949673435.1 Macaranga tanarius | reverse complement strand
AGGGACTAATCCGGGTAGTGGAAGTGCAGGCAGCAACTGATCCCTAATGAATGTCATATAAGCATTCGGCTGCCTCGCAGCAGTCCGATGAATGGTAGGAGATCCTCGCAAGGCCCGTCCCAGCTCCTCCCCTATCAACTGATGAGCCCAGAACATGACAGTAGGAGTCATAGGAACACTTCTTTATCCAGGGCCTAAATGCCAATCCAAGACACGCTCCTCTAGATAGTACATCCACTGGAAGGGGCCTATCAGAAGTATGGTCCTCCAGGCTACACGTCTCGATTGAACCATAGCCTCACTCCAAGTCTCAGGCGGCCCCCAAGGAGTTCTCACAACCTGATCAAGAAAATACACCAGGTGAGTTCAATTTTTATACGTGCTAAATAAATTCCTAATTAGTTCTATTTTCTTTGTAGGTACCTCTCTCCACGGAAGAGTGCTGAGATAGACGCAGTGGATATGCACCTGAGACATCTGCTAGCTCCCAGTGCGACTAGGACCCCACCGGCTCAATAAGAGGAATGTCCCAGCAAAGGGTGCTATGCCCCGTATCAAGCGCAACTCCAATCCCCATACCTGTAAGATAAAAAAGTCATGAAATGAATATAGAACAAAAGAAAAAAAAAGGAAAAGAAGCAAAAAGAAAAGATGAAACTCACATGAAGGGCCTTCCAGAAGCCATAGAGTCGGTGAGCACCTCGAATGAAGTCGTCCATGCTCTAGTAGAGGTATGAAAGAGCGGCAGACCCCCAGTCATAAGTGTGGATGAGATCCACATCTTGGAGAGCCATCAGGAGCACAAGATCCACCGAGCTAGCCGTATCACAGAATAGGGTGGTGCCTAGGAGGTAGAAAATAAAAGTTTAGACCACCTGATCTATCTCCCGAGGAGAAGTGATGTCCTCTACAGCAATGGTCAAGTAGTGCGTGAGAATCGAGTCAAATTTGACAGTATGGGTGGCCTTCATGGTAGGAACCATACCCAACAGTCGCTCGATATAAGCAGCACGATCAGGAGTCATAAGCACCAGATGCCTATCAAATGGGACTGGCTTGCCAGCACAAGCTACTCCAGTAATCACCGCAAAAGCTACTGGGTCTAGTGTTAGCTCGCCAATGGGCAGATGGAAGGTGTGTGTCGAGTCCATCCACCGCTCTATCAAAGCATATAGGCCGTTGAGGTCGTGACGACCAACAACGGTGGGCAGCGTAAAGATGAAAGGCTCAAAGCCTGTCTCTCGGATCCTCTCCTGGATCATGATGGTCATACCCTCGTACCACTCACGGGCACCGGTAACGTTACCTGCACCCTTCAGAGAGTGCTGGTCGAACTACAAGAAGTATTAAATGAGTTTTTATTGTCTTTTATTGCTAAAGCAGATTAATAAATTTCAAAAAGAGCATTTCTAGCCATAGAGGCGCACGTCCCTACGCATAAAAGTGCATGCCTCACTACAGAGGCACACGCCTCTACGCGTAGAAACACATACCTCACATTGTAGAGTCATACACCCTTATGCAGTAAAAGCACCACACCTTTTAACTAAAGAGGCACATGTTACGCAATAAGGGCGTACGTGTCACCGAAGAGGCGCACGCCTCATAGGAGAGACGCACGCCTTTGTAACACGAACTGCCAAGAATTAAAAACCCTAATAATTCAATTTTACCTAGTTTTCGCATGATTTTTCGGTCAATTAAGTATGCATATACCTAAATCTAACTGACCTAGTGTTTTGTTTGAAGAAAAAGCAGATAAAAAATGACTAACCTCTTATGTAGCGCGCAAACAGATATGTGTCTGGAGAGATGGTGTGAGAGGGATGTCCTGATCCAGATCCAAGCCTAAAGAATGAGGCGCCCAAGCCTCGGGAGCGACTGCTGGTCATGCGAGAAGGTCGGGTGTGCGCTCGAGTGAAGGATCTATGGTTTCAGAAGGAAAGGGTGGTGTTTTAGAAGGGAAAAGGAAAAGGGCGCGAAAGTTTTGAATATGAAATAGAAAAAAAGAAAAAAGTTTAAGTTTATATATAACTTTGGCAAATTACCATTTTGGTCCTTCATGGAAAATTTACCTTTTGGTACCTGAAGTTAACTAATACTTTAAACTTATGTTTGCAGGAGGACAATGCATGGATTGTGTCCTAAAAATTGGAACCTCTTGATTGAACCTCATATCTCAGGATAAAAAATTTTTGAACCTCAAGGTTCAAAATTGGAATCTTTGGATTCCCAAATCGAACCTCAGGGTTCAAAATCCGAACCTCAGAGTTTAAACTTCGAATCTCTGGATTCACAAATCGAACCTCAGAGTTCAAAATCCGAACCTCAGGGTTCAAAACTCGAATCTCTAGATTCACAAATCAAACCTCAGGGTTCAAAACTCGAATCTCTGGATTCACAAATCGAACCTCAGGGTTCAAAATCCGAACCTCAGGGTTCAAAATTTGAATCTCTAGATTCACAAACTGAACCTCAGGGTTCAAAATTATTAGAACTCCAAATCGAACCTCAGGGGTCCCAAATTCAATCTCTAGATTCAAACGTATCCTTTTATGTTATTTTTTTGCAAAACTATTTTTAAAGAAAATTTTTACATTTTAACGATTTTTTAAAAACCAAGGGGGCAAACCGTGGACACATGATCTGGCCCAGCCCGCGAGGTGAAAGCCCAATGATGAAAGTTTGTAATTAAGCCCAGTCTGCCAAAGAATTGGATTCAAACCCACTTGTGAGAGAGACCAAAATTATGACGAACCCAAATACCTAGCCCAACCCATAAACTAGTACTTTCGGTCCAAACCAAATAAAGCCTATTAAAAGCCCACATTCCGGCAGTGAGGCGCACGCCTCTTTAATGTAAAGGTGCATGCCTTTGTCAGCAAAAATGCACGCCTCTTTAACACCTGTAGCAAAAAACATTAAGTTACAGAACGTGGATCGCTTCACGTTCTGTAACGCTGCATTAACTCCCAACGTGGGGAGTTAGTGGCAGGAGAAAAGAGCTTCAAGACACCATAAAGAGGGGGATGAGGGTCTTGGAGAGGGATCTTTCGGAGGGCTAAAAAAACAAGGAAAAAGACAGAAAGAGAGAAAAAGAAAGAAAACGAAAGAAAACGAGAGAAAAAAAATCAGAAACTAAGAACCAGAAAAGGGTCTGAATCCAAACCAGATGCAAGAAGAGGCAATCTGAAATCTGTCTGAGGGCCAAATAATTTCAAGAACAAGCTTCACAGTAATTTTTTCTTCTCTTTTTCTAAGTTTATTTTTTTATTTTGTTTGATTTTTCTTGCTCTAATTATCTAGAATTTTCCTTGTCATAGTGCATAATTTATTGTTAATATTGTGATTTAACTTATTTATGGATGTTTTTTATTAATTCAAATTATTATTTATGCTGTTTTAAGAGCTTTCTTATGTGAATTTCATTTCTGTCCAAAACCAAAGGGCGTGCGTCTGTACGATGAGATGCATGCCCCAGCATATAGAGGCGCACGCCTCTACTGTTACTTTTTTTTGAATTTATGATCGTTAGAAAAGCATACGCCTGTTAATCAAAGGCGTGCGCCCCTCCTTATATAGACGCACGCCTATATAATGCAGAGGTGTATGCCTCTGTATTCCAGAACAGTTTTCTTCTTATTTTCCATATTTTTATTTAATTTATGTCTTTTGAATGATTTGATTTCATGTTATGGTGTCTGTTTTAAGTAATTTATGATTTATTCTTATCTAATTATTATTATTTTTATTAGTTTTCAATTGTTTATTTTATTTATTGCTATTTTCAATATTTAATAGTTTATTTCATTTCTTTTGATGTTTGATTATTTATTTAATGATTTTGTTTATTTATATTGTTAAAGGATTGTAATCATTTCTTCTCCCCCATTTCTTTATTTATTTTGTTTTATTTTATTTTGTTTATTACACAAAAAATATTGTAATCATTTCTCTTCCCTCCTTTTCTTTGTATGGTTTATTTTATGTTGTTTATCTTTCCGTTATGGATGTTTTGAATATTGGACCCGATTCAAATGCATGAAAATGGACTAATATCAAACTTGGACTAAACTATAAAATTTAAAAATTGTTTGGATCAAAACAGTCATTCGCATATAATTAAAGGATAATTAAGTAATTAAGAATAATAAAACGTGAAATACAAACGGAGGCCGATCGCAAGGTCGGGTGGGCCGTACCAAAGCCTATACTCAGTTTTCGGACCCAATCTCTGAAGACGGCTGTTGGGCATCTTTTGTGGAATTCAGTTGCTGTAAAGTGTCCCAGATTTCACCCGGATGGCGACTCCCATCTCCAACCAAAGCCTGTAAAAAAGCCCAAGTTGTATTCCTAATGAGCCCTGAGCCTGCACAGTGCCATGGTCACCGAACACTTGGGCGCGCGCTGAACCCCGCCGCCTATAAAAAGTATCAATAAACTTTGATATACTGATACCAATTTGTCTCTAAAATTATAAAATTCTAAATTCAAACTCAAATTAGAGTTATTTAGTCAATAATAGTAATAAATTTTTTTTAGAGAAACGATAGAATCATTAATTTATTAAAGATTAAAGATACATCTTGATGAACATATTATATGAATAAAAGTACAATTAAAAAGTATCAAAATAAACTTTCACTTAAATTATGAAATTATTTGTTATTATTTTTCAAACGTGCTGATAAAATTATTTTAATTTACAATTCGGTAATTTATTTGACAATTTGTATGCTCCACTTAATGGCGTTGATTAACTATAAATTGACTTTTTAGTCTTTAATTGATGAATTCGATCAATTAAAGAAATATAAATAAAAATTTCACAACGAAGAGAAATATAAAATTCATAAAAGATAATCACCAAAATTTCATAGAGAATATTAGGGTGCGTTTGGATGCAAGGATTTGGATTTGAAATTTGGATTTCAAATCCTAGATTTCAAATTCTAGATTTTAAATTCATTCATTTTAAAATCTCTCATTTAGATATGATAAAGGATTTGAAATTTCAAATTTCAAATTTCAAATTCATTGTTTGGATCAATATTTAATCATACTTGGATTTGAAACTAAATTTATTTAATTTAAATTATTTAAATTATTTTATTTTTTTAATTAACAAACAATAAAAATATGAAGTAATTTTTTTTTCAAGATCCATCAAATTAAACTAATATTATAATTTTTCTTAACATAAATGGATCATCAGGTTAAAGTAATAATAGGAAAATAAGAACAAATAAAAACTAACAGTATAATGTTATAATTAAACTAACATTATAATCAAACTAACAATATAATATTAGTTTAACATTATAATTTTTCTTAACATAAAAAATAATAATAGGAAGAGAAAAATAAGAACAAATAAAAAATAGAAAAGGAAAAAAAAAGGGAGAAAAAAAATAAAGAGGGAAAGAAAAAAGAATGAGAAGAAGAGAAAAAAAAAAGGAGAAAATATAAAAATATAAAAAAAGAAAAAGAGGTGGGAAAAATAAGGCTAAAATAAAAATTAAAAAAAAAAGGAAAGAGAAAAAGGAGAGAAGAGGAAAATAAATAAGAGGGGATAAAAAAATGAGAAAATAAAAATAAAGAAAAAGAAGGGAAAATTAAAAAAAATAAAGTATTTTTATTTATAAAATAAAAAATAGAACATGTATGGTAATTTTCTTATAAATAAATAAAAGGGTTAAAGTTGGATTTGAAATTCCAAGTGTTCATATATTATTTCAAATCCTAATATTTTAGGCTTTTAAAATTTTTTGGATTTGAATGAAATACAAATCCATATGATTATAATGACTCCAAACAAGGAATTTGGCACAAATCCAAATCCATTGACCAAATTCTTACCATCCAAACATAGCATTAAGAAATTTGTGAAGAAAAATTCAAAACTTCAAAAAAAAATATCAAGAATCTATATTTATTGAATACAAAAAAATAAAAAAAATTAGAAAAACGATGAGAGATTACAGTCAATCTAAAAAATAATCAATGGTAGCTAAAAATGAAAATTTCTTATAAAAAAACCTAGAGAAAAGAAAGAAGAACCGATTATGATTTTTGACCATTTATTATTTTGTTCTTTTAAACATGAAACAAGTTCAATAGTGATAATTTTTATACAATTTAGCAATGCTTGCTATTTTGTGAATTCAAATGTTAAATCTTGATTTTTAAGAATTCTCAAAAACCATATATGTAAAACATATATATCCAAAGGAGTTTATGGAGGAAATTTATTTGAGAAAAATTAACACTAAAAATTTAGGCATATATATATATATATATTTGGATTAATTGGAGTGCACAGAAAGGGGGTCAGGGGGTGGCAAATAGAAGGACATGAAGATCAGCAGTTGTGGTTTCCTTAAATTCCATTGTCTCCTGTTGCTTAGACACATTCATAACTTAAGGGACTACTCCCCATTATCACTTGTTGCCTCAAAATTTGCATGTATATCATCTATTATGTATCTCACTATCTTCCCCTTTTCTCTCTTATAACCTTAATCCCCACCATATAACAAACTCAGTTTATATTTATATGCAGCAACCATGCATGAATTAAATTTGTGCTTTGAGTGTCTTTATTTTTGTTGGTTTTTTAAAAAATCAATATTTAAGATTATAAGAATTTGAATTCTGTAACTTTTTATATTTCTTCCATTTTAATATTACAAATTTACTTTTCTTTTCTAACTGTAAATTTTAAGTCATTTTTCTTTTTTAGATTGACAGTTGCTTTGTTAAATTACTACTAAGTTCTTCTTTATCATGTTTTTTTACATGAATAATATAGTTCTAGTAAACTAATAGGCCTAATATATTTGTAACCTTCAGTACTTGGTATTTTTTGTCAGTTTGCCTCATAAACTTATAAGATAATTATTTAGACACTTGAACTTGCTAAAAATAAGACTTATCAACACTTTTCATACCTTTTAAAGTGTTTAAAAGGTTTTTTTTATAAGTTTAAATAAAACTCTTTAGACACCTAAATTAATAGTGTTTATAAGTGATTTTTTTAGCAAGTTGAAAGGTTAACATGGTCAATTTATAAGTTGAATGAATAAAATGATAAAAAGTGTCAAGTTTAAGGGGCTGCTGATGAATTAAGTCTAAAATAATATGAGTTTTCTAGTATTAATTAAAAGATATATTAGAAAAATACAATCTTTTAACTATTTAAACTACATTTTCTTAATTCGTCAGAAAATTAACTAAACCTATAGTTTTGGAACAAAAAGAATATTACAAAACGAGTATGGAAACGAGAGGTTCTCATCAACTACATGGATTACCAACCAGTAACTGAATTTATTGGAGTTCATGGTGCTGGTGTAGTAAATGTTAACTTCTTGACTACTAGTGTAATTGGTAGCTAGCTAGCAGATTGCACCCATCAATCTTGGTGGCATCAACCAATACTAATGAACTTAATCGATTAGTTCAACAATTGATTAATTAAATTGAACTTAATCAAAATATATACATCCTCCGCCACAATATCAATATCATTTATGGTTTAATCCATATAGTTAACATGTTGTATGAAATCTTGTTTACTTGTTAATGTTGAATGAAATGTCTTCACTGGAAAAAAATAATGAATCATTCATGCATAAACTATACACTAAAATAAATATCCATGAACATTGAAAATATGGATTAAAATTATTGCAAATTTAGTTTATATGTGGGCAATAATAGTGCATATTTCTATATTTAATTGTTATTATTATTGAGAACTTTGTCATGATCCTTCACATGGTAGGATGTATTATTCTTTGGATTAAGGACAATTATATATATATATATATATATATATATATATGTTGTAAATTATATAGGCTATTTTTAGTGTGTTTTTGGATTTGTTTTCTTTAGAAAGAAGCAACACATGCATATATAGAAAATGATCTCTAAAAGGATCACTTGAAGAGTCTAATCATCAACATTACACCCCCATTTTCCAAAACTACGGCTACTCGTGGACCCTCCACCTCCATGCATCGCATTATAATCCATTTCTATTTCTACTTATGTTTTCAAAACACAATAAACTTCTCATAAAATCATGCCAGGTGATTTAAGAAAAATAGATGACTGTAAATTTTTATTTTTTTTATGGAATTTATTTGACTGAATTTGAATTAGTGGAGATTTTTATAATTATTGAATATCTAAAATAATAAAAAGAAAAAAAATAACTTTACTTTTCTTTAAAAGGGCATGACTTGAAGACTTTATAAATGAACAAGGCATGTTCCAAAAAAAAAAAAAAAAAGAATAAGGAAAGGAACTGAACTTAATTTTTAGGTAAAGGAAATTACATATATGTAAGTAAAAGGTCTTGTAGGCTTTTTTTACTAAAAGAAAAAAAAAAGATGAAGTTAGTTAAATTATAATAGTGACAATTAATATCTCCACACTTTTTTGTTTTTACTTTAATCTGGCTGGCACCATTAAAATTTCTGTTGGCATTCGACCCATTTAATACTTTTTTCACCAAATCATGAATTTTACCTTATCCAATGGTTATGGCCACCCACACCCTTCTACTTAAAAACATCCCAACACTGAGTTAAGAGTTGAGTTTATGCTGTTTCTTTTGTAGGGCCATTGCTTTTATGAGCTTGACTATTCGCTACTTCTTCTTATTATAGACATTTAATTATTTTTCTTTTTGTTCTTTTCGATTTCATTTTTTGACCAATGATGCTGAATTAATTGTTGGTGGTTGGTTCTTTACTTTTGTAACGACTATTTTCGAGTGGAAATGAGCCGAGCGGATATAAATTTTCACTAATTAGGTTTTATTTCGTTTATAAATGAGCCGAACTCGTTATATTGTTTAATGTTCACGAGTTTAAATAAGTTAAAAGAAATTTTTAAAAATATAAAATAGAAATTAAAATTATTTATTAAAAAATTTAAAATACATTACTATAAAAATATGATTTTTTGTAATAATATATTTTTTAAATATTTAAATGAATAAAAATTATATATTATATATTTAAAATTAAATTATTAATACATTAAAATTACGAACTGACTCGCGAGTTTTACGAGCTGAATTTTGCATAATTTGAACTCGACTCGTTTACTAAATGAATTTCAATATACAAAGTTGATTGAATTTTTATCGAATCAAGTGGCTCGGCTCATTTACAACTCTAATTCCAATAAAGTAGGAAGAGTATTGAATAAAATTTCTTAATTTAAATTTGTCACTTAGAGACCATGATTATTACACTTTTTCTTAGTTCAATGTAACATGGATATCTTAATTTATAATGGTCTCTCTTTATAATATTAAAAAATATTTTTATTGATTTTATTAATATAAGGAGTGAAAATAATATATAAATTCAATAAATTCTTTAAAATTTAATTTTTATTTTACTTTTTTCTATAAAATACAAATGTTTTTGATTTTTCATGAATAAATAATAACATTTGATGTCTCTCTATATGTTTTAAAATATTGAATAAAAATTTTATCAAACCCTTATTTTTTTCAATAAATTTTAATATAAAATTGGAAGATTTAAAATTAAGATGCACAAACAGTTTTTTTTTTACTGAAAACTTTTAGAACACTATAAATAAATTCATCAAATTCTTCATATTACAGACAGTTTTTTTTTAAAAAAAAAAAGTTAAGTAAATATATGAAACTTGCAAAAATTTAATAATCTATAAGTGGCATGTTATAAATTACAATTATATTATTAAATTATTATTTTCAAAATTAAATATGTATCTCGTAGGAGTATAAATATTGAATTTTTTACAACTTTAATTTTATTATTTTTTAAAATAATAATTGAATAATTGATAATTGTTATGGTGTGAATTGATAAAATTATAAATTGACATGAGATAGCAAGCAAAAAAAAATGGTTGGGCCATTAGTCAAAGTGGGCCAATATCTGCTGACTAACTGAAAAGGTCCACCAAGAAGCATGTTCCAAGTGTGAAATGGTGAGTGAATGGGACCATATCTCGTCAACCGAAATAACTAATTATTAACTTATAAAATCAAAAAATGGATTTTTTTTTTCTTTTTTAAAAAATAATGAAACTAAGCTTATAATTGTATTAAAAATATTAAGGTCATTGGTCAGTTTTGGGGGTTCATCATAGTTTTCCACTTTCATGTTCCACTTTTTGATGCTATGTTTTTATGTTACATACTCATCAATATGTCCACCAGACCTCCCCTTTTGCCTTTTCACAAGTGTAAATTCTTCCAAAATGCCCTCAACTCAAAACCCCATAAAAAAATTGCATAAAAAGAACCACAAGAAAAGAAGGTTTTAGGAAAAAAAAAATCATCTCATACATTATCTTCCCTCCCCTCATAGTTTGTAATTTTTCCTCTCATGCAAGAATTCTCACCTTTGAGGCTATCTTTTGTTGTGCCTACATTTATGAGTAGTAGATTGATGATAGCCCATGTGTATAAAATGAAAGCATGCATTGAAAAGAGAACAATAGTAATCATATCATGAAGTTCAAAATATATTATATGATATAAAATTTCACATTAATTTGTAATAATTTTTTATATCGATGAATAATTTAAATTCTGACTTCATACTTTTTTTCCTCTTTAAGAATGTTCACACTTTGTAACAAAAGGAAAGCAATTTGTGTATGTAAGCTTTTATGTGATAAAAAAAAATAATAAAATAAAAAAAAAAACTAACCTATTTTAGCATATTCTTAGATTTTGGGCCTTCTCTATTCTTAGAAATGGACATGTCTATCAAATACTTTTTGCATTTGCCCTGAAGGAAAATGGAATGAAAATGCAAAAATAAAGAAATATATGCACAAGTAATGATTGTGGTAAAAAAGAAAAAGATTGCTTGGACCAATTTCAATCTTCTAAATGTTGATGAATGCCTAAGAGCCTAAAACAAGACTTAGTAAAGACAAAGGAAGTATCATCCAATCTATAATTTTATGCTATCACCATATTTAATACTGCACTATAATCTAATACCACAATAAATTAATACAACCCCCAAAACTTTGTGAAGCTTAGTATAATTTTACTTCACTTTAGCTTCAAGTCAAAGTTTATGGACTTCAAAAGTCCATCTAGAATCATTGAGTTTAAATAAATCTTTTTTTTTTTTTTCCTTTTCATTTTTTTTAATATTTGGCTTCATTGTTTGGACTTTCTAAAAGCCTGAAGCTCCATTAACAGATCACACCTATAAACAATTAGACTGCTACATATATATCAGCAGCAATCATCTCATCTCTACTTCAACTTCATTGAAAGCATTATCAAGCACTTTATGTACAAAAAGCAAAAGGCATTGGCTTCTTCTAGTTTATTGGGTCCTGATTTGGCCCTGATTTAGTAAGAAATTTTTTTTTCAGCGATGGTCCAAATTTATATTAATTTTACTAGGCTGCCGTGGCTAAAGCCTTGAGGTAACAAACTTGGGCTTCGTAGGAATTGAATGAATGGTTTTTGTAAAGAATCAATTACATAAATAGTTTAGTTTTAAAAGTTATTTACACAAAATATTCTCTCTTTTTTAATTAATTACGCACGTACTTTTTGTATTTTTAAGAGTGCCATTTTTTTATTTAACTTTTAAGTTTGCATCTTTTTTTATTCCCTATTTGGCTGTGTTTTTTTTTGCTGTGTCTTTCTTTTTTTATTATTATTTTTATTTATTTTTTTCTATTTCTCATTTTTTCTTTTCTTTTTTCTTTTTATTTTTTCTCTTCTTTTTATTTTTTCTTTTCTTTTTTTATTTTTTCTTCTTAATTATTTTTTCTTTTCTTTCTCCTATTTCTTCTTTTTAAATTTTTATTTTCTACTTATTTTTCATTCTTTTCGGCTTTTTATTATTTTTTTCTATTCCTTATTTTTTAATTTTTATTTTCTACTTATTTTTTTTCCTTCTTTTCTACTTTTTATTATTATTTTTTTCTATTCCTCATTTTGTCTTTTGTCTTTTTTTATTTTTTCTCCTTTTTTTCTTTTCTATTATTTTTTCTTTTCTTTTTCCTATTTCTCATATTTTTTATTTTTATTTTACTTATTTTTCCTTCTTTTCTGTTTTTATTATTATTTTTTCT
>CATIWO010030840.1:0-13469 GCA_949673435.1 Macaranga tanarius | reverse complement strand
GCATGGTACTATTCATTGAATAGTAAAATTATCTCTATTTTATTTAATTGTTATTTTGATAAATTTTATTATATAACATAAATTAAATAAATGTATGTGTGTTATTAAAAAATTAATAAGTATTAAAAATAATTTATTAATCATTAACATAAATAAATATCAAAATTACATTTTTAAAAGTATTTATCTTTTTTAGTCATTTTACTTAAAACAACATTTTATAATAATTTTAACCAAACACATATACACCTATTTTTTTGCTAAATAAATTTATTACCAAACACATAAACTGTTTTTTTTATCAGCACTTTTCAAATCATCAACAGCAGAATTCAATAGAAATGCCAAACAGAGGGAATTGGACAGCTAACAGCTGCGCTCCTCCAACAGCTATGTCAAACCCCCCTAAAGGAGGCACAAAGAGGTTTTGGACAATGGACCCCTCTGTTTCTTTGGTTTGCTGTTGTGTTCATGAGCTGTAAAGTAATGATGGAAGGTCCTCTAGTTTAAATTAATATCTAACTGATTTAAAAAAAGGGGTGGACTTTGCAAATTTATGTGTAATTTCTATAGGGCTTAAACCAGTATTGAACAATTTCGTTTGGTTGGCATTTTCATCTTAGGTAAGAGCTCATCCTTTACTCTGCATTTGATGGGTCCTCTACTCTTTGCTCCTCCACCAACCATTTCCCTTCTCTTATTCGTAGGCGACCCTTTGATATTATCATCATTCATCACTAACCAACTTGTTCATTATCTGACAAACTGGGTGCGTGTTGAAAAATTTGCACCTTTTCTTTTTCATGTGTCTTCCCACTAGATTTTATTAAATTTTGTACTCAATGCAGGTATTGCAAAATGGTGCCATACTGGGAAAGCAATCCAAGAAGATTTCGAGTGTGAATTAAAATAAGTGATTGGACATAGCAATTTATGTTTGATCCTAGAAATTGGTAAGTAACTAAGTATTTGCAAAGTTATTCCATATGACATATATTTTCCCTTTTCTGCATTCTTGAGATTTAAAGCAGTTTCCCACACTGCATTTTATATATATATATTTTCCCTTTTTGCTTTCTTGAGATTTAAAATGATTGCCTCTTTAGGGATGCCGCAAGATCTCTGCAAGAGCAAAAAAGCATTTGACACATTGATATAGCCATGATTCAGAAGTTCAAGAACAAATGCAAGGGTTAAAATCTATCTTGTCCTTCCAATTACTTCACTTCATGGTTTACTGAATTCTGATTCAGTTAAAGAAAGCATCAGGTATGTATTTTCAAGAACCATCAGAGTGCTACAAATTGCTTTTCTTGCCATCTTGATCTGGGATAATGCCTTCTTTTTGCTTGGCGTTTCTTATGACATGCCCTTTAGCTATGATGCACGGACACCTCTATCAAGAGCCGTGTCCCGTTTCGGAAACGTTTCGGACACCGACACGTTTCGGAAACTTGTCGGAAACGTTTCGGGGCCGTTTCTGCAAATAAGATAAAGTTTCGGGACCGTTTCCAAAAATAAACCGGAATTAGATGCCAGATTTCTTGAGTTTGCTAACCTCTTATTGGATGAACCGGAATTAGAGACAATATTTTTCAATGAATATGTCAATGAGAATGTGTAATATTTTATAAATTGATGTGTAGAATATTTTAGATGGATAATTGTTTATTTATGATTATTGAGAAATTATATATTATTAAGGGTGTTATTATTTTATTTATAAATATAGGATAAAATGAACATTTATTGATTTTGAGTTGTAAAAGAATGTTTTTTTATTTATTTATAAATGTTGTTATCATATTTTTTTGACATATTTCACAATTATTTTTATGATAAAAAATATCATTAACCATGAAAAATACACTTTTAAATTGAACTTAATTTATAATTTATATAAATTAAATTTTATAATTTTTTATACTTATAAATTTACCCCTATATTTTTAATATTTATACATTGACTCCTATATTTTTAATATTTATAAATTGACCCCGATGTCCCCGTTTCCTATATTTTCGAGAAAAGTCGTTTCCCCATATCCATTTTCCCGTTTCCCGTGTCCGTGCTACCTAGCCCTTTAGCACTTCTGCTATCAAAATTGGTTTTTGTCTTTGTTGAAGATTATCCACCGGTAGAGTTAATTCTGTCTCAAAATTGTTCAAGTATGAGATTTTCTTCACAGTTATAAATTGATTAAATCATTTAATTTTATCATATTGACATCTTATCTTTTCTAAGCAGACAACATTACTATTAGCAGTTTCCTGTTAAGCATTCTCCTTCAAATTAAATGCTAGACCACAATGCACATGAAATAATCTAGGACTCGTTAGGTGGGTAGGGGTTTGGTGACTTTAAAGAAGATTACTTGAGTTGGGTTTTGCAGATATGTGTGGCATACTGCTATCTATGGCTTTTGCAAGAAATAGGAATCTGCAATAATAGCTGGCTCAGGTATCATCCACCCTTAGAGTGATCATAATTTTATTTATAAAATTCTGTATTAACATATCGGATTATGTTAATAACTACATTCTGTCTTACAAAGCATATAATATTTTAAAAGAAACAAAAAATGATGTGGCAACTTGTATTTTTATATAGGTTTACCTGCTCTATTTTTGTAATAAGGGTTCTCATGTTGCCATCAGTGGACATCGGACAAAAGATGCATAAAAAATTATCCATCTAAAAAGTCTAGTAGCAAATTTGAGAACAACAAATGATGGACTTATCTTTATAGTGACGTGGCAATGGGTACTTGTCACCATATAAAATATTTTAACTTGCACTTTTAATTGATGAGCATAATATAACATGTGGAATGTGGTTAACAAACGCTGGCATAAAGTAGTTTTTTTTTTGAAGGTGACCATGATAATGATCCAAGAATCATAACAAAGGTTAGCTCAAGAAAATAAATCTGCTGAGTACTAATAGCAGCCATTGTGGGATCTGAGGTTTCATCTGCTAAATGGAATGTGCTATTAGTTGGTCTTGGTCTCTTTGGTCATGTTTAATCTTCTTGCTTTATATTCTTCATCCAGTCCATGTAAATTAATAAATACATGACTCATTAAATTAAACCTCAAGTTTTATAATATTTGTTAAAGTGGAAGATTATATAATATACTAGTTTTGGAGCCTTTCTTTTCTTGTTTGTCTTTCCTTTGATAGTCTGCTTTCTGTGGACTATATTAAAAATTAAAAATGAGGAACTTTTATGTAGTCTTCTTCTTGATCTGCATATTTTCGACCTTTGCGTAGGGATTAACTATAAAGCAAAGATGCTGTAACCTCGAAGTTGAGAGACAGGGAGGGGAAGAATCCAAACATAACCAGAGTATTTATATAGTCAAGTTGGTTATAAAGGACATATCCTAACTTTGATTAGAAGCATTAGCTCATTATGCCCAGCTGTGGAAACTATAGAAAATACACAAGTGCCAGTTGCTTGGAGCTGGTGCCACGTGAAATTTGCTTGCACACAATTAATTTACTTGCCCCTATATTGCAATTTCCAACCAAATAAAAAAAAAAAATGAATAGCAATATTACATTGGGACCATATTTATTATGACATCAAAGAAAAGTATTCTTTCTTTCAAGGATTTCCACAGTGTCCATAAGAATTTTTAATTGTTTGAAATTTGTTTGCACACAATTAATTTACTTGTAGTTGTTTTTTCTTTTTGTCTTTTCTTTTATTATATTTTTTTGTGTTTATTGGTATGTGAAAGATGTGAAAAATGAAATCCTACAGAGACATCAGACATGAATCACTCAGATAAAATATGTAGCTTTGAACTGTTGAGAATAGTTGCTGCACTGGTTGGTGATGGAACTGGTTCAAAATAAGATAGATTTAGAATGATATTAAATTATGCCAAGATATAATGCTGTGAAATGGTCAAAGAAAAATGGCATATTGCGGGTTAAAAAATAAAACTGACATATCTATATGTTCACTCAATTTTCTTTAGAAAGGGACTTTGCCTGTACCGGGCCACCTTTAGAAGCAATAAAAATGGCATATTCTTTTTGAGGTATGCGTTCACACTTATGGTGCAGTCGTTATTTGTCGCCTTGTGGAATTGGTGCATTAAACATTGGTCACTTGGCTTCAAGTTTTTTTCCATCTGTAGGCATTGGGGTGACTGGCTTTTGAAACGAAGTGTCTAAAGTATAGTGGAGATCCACCTTTATCCAAATAGCAATGCTCTTATTTCACAGGATATCCAAAGATTTTTAGGCACCCAATGATGCCCCAATATCTTGCTCTGGATTATTGGATACAGTAGCAGACAGCTATCATATTAAACACGAGTGATTATGTAAAAGCACGTGTAATCATTTGACCTTTTTATGATTTAGCTGGTTTCTATGTCCCACAGCCTACTTAAAAGAATTTTTTAGAAGAATATCAACATTTCAGGACTCTGCTTTTGCTATTTTAGCTTGTTAAGTTGACAAGGTAATAAGATAAAGTAAGGTAGGTCCATTTCAATTCTCTTTTTCAAGCTATTGCTAGCAGAAGCGTGCCTGGCATGAGTCCTTCTGTTAAAAGTGGCTGGGAAAAGGGAAAGAAATAAAGATGCTATCTCTTATTCCACTTTCCACCAAAAATAGAGACATATTTTTTTCTGCTTTTCATCAAGAACAAGTGGAGTATATAATTCAATGCCCGGATCAAGTTGAGTCGAGTCGAGTCTAACCATTTACACCTATGTACATCTGAGCATCAGTTTTCTTTCTTTTCTTTTCTTTTTTTAATTGGCAATCAATCTTCCAGTCATGCAATTCGGTTCTACTCCTGAATCAGACAAAGGTGGCTTCTACCATCCACTTGCTGGTTCAGAATCTTCTTCACCTTCAGAAACTGATCTGAAACATGAGAGAAGAAAGAAGGTGTGGCACATGGATGCTGCTGAATGCAAATCCCAGAAACACAAGGCGACGACACATAGTGCTCCATCTCAAAGAAAGGCTCGTATCAACATGTATGCTCTTGCTGGTGCCATTTTGGCTTCCACAAATTCTGTTCTCTTGGGCTATGGTGAGTTTTGTTTGATTGATTTCAGTTGAGATTTTCCCTTTTCTTCTTGTGGTTTCCATGCTTAACATACAGATCATTTGATCTGAAGGAGAAGGAATTTGTAAATTACAAGACATTTATGATCTTGAATTGCTGTGTGCAGATATTGGGGTGATGAGTGGTGCAGTGCTCTTCATCAGGGACGACCTCAATATTACTTCAACACAAGTGGAGATCGTGGTAGGTTGCCTTAATGTATGCTCATTGATCGGATCTCTTGCATCTGGTAGAACTTCTGATTATATTGGCAGACGTTATACAATTGTCCTTGCTGCTGCCACATTTCTTATTGGCGCAATTCTGATGGGACTGGCACCATCCTTCATATTTCTAATGGCTGGAAGGATAGTAGCTGGCATTGGTGTCGGCTACTCCCTAATGATTGCTCCAGTCTACACTGCAGAGCTCTCGCCAGCCGCCACTCGAGGCTTGCTATCTTCGCTCCCTGAACTCTTCATCAACATTGGAGTTCTACTCGGTTATGTCTCAAACTATGCTCTATCAGGTCTTCCCAACAACATGAATTGGAGACTAATGCTTGGACTTGCAGCCTTGCCAGCTATAATAGTTGCTCTAGGTGTGATGGTAATGCCCGAATCCCCCCGTTGGCTAGTCATGAAAGGCCGATTCGGTGAAGCAAAGAAGGTGTTGCTCAAAACATCAGACTCTGAAGAAGAAGCAGAATTGAGATTAACAGAAATGATAAACTCTGGTAAGGATTTAACTCATGGAGCTGGTCCAAGTAATTGGCGTGGGCAGGGTGCTTGGAAGGAGCTGTTGTTTAAACCACCTCGCCCCATTCGCCGCATTCTTATTGCTGCTATTGGGATTAACTTCTTTATGCAAGCCTCAGGCAATGACGCTGTTATGTACTATACTCCTGCAGTGTTCAAGAATGCTGGAATTCAGAGTAGAAAACAGCTTGTAGGTGTAACAATCATCATGGGAATAGTGAAAACATTCTTTGTTCTAGTATCAGCTCTTTTCTTGGACAGGTTTGGGAGGAGGCCACTTTTGTTGTTGGGGTCATCTGGGCTAGCTGTTTCACTGGCTGCCTTAGGCCTAGGGTCGAAGTATCTGGGGCAGTCAGATAGCAAGCCACTATGGGCCATCGTGTTGTGCATAGTTGCTGTATGTGCTGATGTATCCTTCTTTTCAATTGGGCTGGGACCAATCACATGGGTATACTCATCAGAGATTTTTCCCATGAGGTTAAGGGCTCAAGGTTCAAGCTTGGCAATATCAGTAAACAGATTGGTGAGTGGAATTGTGGCCATGACATTTCTCAGCATTTCTAGGCTTATTTCATTTGGAGGAATGTTTTTTTCACTTTCAGCAATTATGGCAGTGGGTACATTTTTCATTTATGTCTTTTTACCTGAAACCAAAGGTAAGACCCTGGAAGAAATTGGTGCTCTTTTTGAAGATAAAGTCTCCGAGAATCAAAGGCACCTTGTTTCTTAATTCTAAACTTTCCCTACAGTATAGTTTCAAGGCATTTTTAAGAAAATTTGTGTTTGTTTATTCTTGTACATAAAATTTTTACCTAAAAATATTACATTTAGTACCAACAATTATTTGGATAAATTGATAGATAGTTATTTTCATTTAAGCACATCTCAATCTCGAATTGGATCTGTGTATATCACTTAAGCTATTGAAAATTTTTACCATTTTTGTAATCACATTTGAATTTAACAATACTTCAATGGCAGAATATAAAATTTGTGTTCATTGGATTCTCATTTTCCAACATACACAATGCACACAGTTTTTGCAAGGTATCTATCTAAGATCACATTCTCATTTAAAAAGAAAAAGTTTCTTTTGCCGCTCCGTGCGCACCTTGACTCCGCACATATCACTTGCTACTTTTCAGCACATCCGCCCTGCATGCTCATATTCCCTTTTTTTTTATTTATTTTATTTTCATTGGCAAAAAGGTTAACTGAGTGTTTTCTTTTTAAAAAAAGAAACTATTGTTTATACCAATATTATATAATAAAAATATTGTTGTTTTGAAACGAAATAAAACAGTAGTTGCTTTGTTACCTAACTGGGAACTTATTTTGCTTTAAATATTTCATATGATCTAAATGGGATATACCTCCCTTTTTAAATCGATCTGGCAGAATTCGAACTCTACATCTCAAAATACCTTTAAAGATAAGTTACTATTTGACCATTTTCTCCCTCACTACTTTAAATGTTCCAATTGTCGTTTAAGATAGTTTCACAAAAATTAAGAATCGTATTAAATAGACATAATTATAGATGTAGATGGCTATATTACCCTCTTTTAGAAAGACTAAAAGTTTATATTTCAATCAAACTCTAAATCAAAATATGGGTAAAGTTTGAAAGAAGAGTTTATTTTTTATTGGTTATCTAAACAAGTCATTTGGAGTGAGACAAATTCTATTTTTTTAAACGACAATTACAATGGAATGGAGGGAATAATAGATTACTAACTAGTATTTAAAAATAGATGTAACATGCTCAAATTAAGAAATTTGTAATTAATTTATGGAAAAAGCTACCGCGACGCCTAGCCATGTCTCGCGGGGGGCAAAAATACACTTTTGCCCCCTAGCGATTTTTATATAATAAATACATAAATAAATAAATAAATATAATATAATATATGAGTTTATAAATTATGACACGACAGGTTCATCCAGTTCATTTTTAGGTTTTAGATTTTGTCAATTTAATTAATTAAATAATTAAAATATATATTTTTTATCATCAAATAATTTTTATATTACACATAAATAAATAAATAAATTATATTATATGAGTTTGTAAATTATGACACGACGGATTCATCTATTACTTTTTGTCTTTTCTGCCAATCTCGCGTATCGCCATCTTTAATTTATTTATTTATAATTTAAAAAAGTTTATAATTATCCAAAAAGAATGAAGCTACAAAGGTTTATTAATGCCTTGAGATTTGACATATCCAAAAATTTACCTATGGAGTAGGTCTAGAGTCCAACTCATAGCAAATAATACGAAAATTTTATCCACCATCTAAACAAAATCATTCAAATACATCATCCTCACCTTTATATATGCTACTACCTTCACTTTAATTCACATTCCAAATCAGAACAAATCTAACAACTCTGAGTACCCACTTTCACCTAATCAATATCCCACCTTCGCTTTCCTTTTTGCTCTATCAAAAAGCACCCATCTCATACAATACCACCCACAAGCTATACAACATTGATATGGACGCCATTGAAGTTGAATCACACGAACCCGTAAGTTCTCAAGCTGTTCCTTCATCTGATAAAAAGACCCGTCTCAACAAATATGCTCTTGCTTGTGCTCTTTTGGCCTCCTCTAATTCGATATTGTTAGGCTATGGTAAGTCCAATGAATTTCCTTTTCCTCTTTTGGGTTCTTTGATTATAATTTGTAAGTAATAATTAAATAGTGGGTGTTACAGATATTGGTGTAATGAGTGGTGCTGTACTTTTCATCAGAGAAACCATGAAAATCTCATCAACACAAGTAGAGATTTTGGTGGGTATATTGAATGTATGTTCACTTATTGGCTCATTAGCTTCAGGAAAAACATCAGATTATATAGGCAGGCGTTACACTATAGTCCTGGCCGCATCAACATTTCTAATTGGTGCACTTTTGATGGGCTTAGCACCATCTTACCCTTTCCTCATGGCTGGCCGCATTGTCGCTGGCATTGGTGTAGGTTACTCCCTTATGATCGCTCCTGTCTACTCCGCAGAGCTCTCACCAGCCATGACTCGAGGCTTCCTCACCTCACTCCCTGAAGTTTTCATAGTATTTGGCATTCTTTTAGGCTACATTCTTAACTATGCATTTTCAGGTCTCCCCATACACATCAATTGGAGAATAATGCTGGGTGTTGCGGCTATACCCTCTATACTGATTGGTTTTGGGGTTATGGCAATGCCAGAGTCACCACGTTGGCTTGTAATTCAAGGCAGGGAAGCTGAGGCGAAAAGGGTTTTGATTAAAGTATCGGATAGTGTAGAAGAAGCTGAGTCTAGACTTGCTGAAATAACACAAGCTGCAGTTTCTAGTTCAGTCCATAGAGGGTCAGGTTCAGGTTCTTCAAGTTGGCATGGACAAGAGGTCTGGAAAGAGCTTTTATTAAGGCCCTCTAGGCCTGTTCGACGAATGCTTATTGCAGCTATAGGTATTAATTTTTTCATGCAAGCTTCAGGTAATGATGCTGTTATATATTATTGTCCTGAAGTGTTCAGGGCAGCAGGAATTCAGAAGAAGAAAGTGCTGTTCGGTGTCAATGTCATAATGGGGCTATCCAAGACTTTCTTTGTTTTGGTTTCTGCCCTTTATCTGGACCGGTTTGGACGACGGCCTCTTCTGCTATCAGGCACTGCTGGCATGGCGATTTCATTGGTTGCTTTGGGTTTGGGGTCTAAGTTTCTTGAGAATCCTGACCACAGGCCAGTATGGGCTATTGCTGTGTGTATAGTGGCTGTTTGTGCATTTGTCTCTTGCTTCTCGATTGGGCTTGGACCTATTACATGGGTTTACTCTTCAGAGATTTTTCCGTTGAGGTTACGGGCTCAAGGCTCCGGCTTGGCCATATCGGTGAACCGGTTGGTGAGTGGGGTGGTGTCTATGACGTTTCTGAGCTTTGCCAAGAAGATCACATTTGGGGGTGTGTTCTTTGTGCTTGCTGGAATAATGGTGATTGGTACAGTGTTCTTTTATGTGGTCATGCCAGAGACCAAAGGCAAGACTTTAGAAGAGATAGGGTCTCTGTTCGAGGATAAAGCGAAATGTAGTGAAAATGCAAGAGAAATGAGAGAAATGTAAAGCGCGCAACCAAGGCGAAATGCAGGGTTTCTGATTTTTTTTTTTTTTTTGAACCGAAAAGAAAAAAAAAAAAGCTTTAGCAACAACATGTAGTGTTTTGCTCATTTTGTTAGCTCGATTGTAAGTTGTAGCTAGCCCATGTCAAAGGTTCAAGCCCAAATAGTTTTTATTTTTATTTTTATGTAAATTCAAAAAAATTATTGTAAATAGTTTAAGATGTATGTACTAATTGCTTCTATTATTGCATGAATTAATATATTTTTAAGTGTACATAAGAAGATAAGAATGTTCATTAATTGATATGTGACATTGACATTAGTCCATAAAGGTTGTCTAAGCTAATGTTTGCCGTCAACAATAGTCCATAAAGGGCAATTGGCACAATTGTCTGGATGAATCGTACAACTAAAATATGTCTTTTAAATTTTTTTTTAAAAAAAAACTAAAGTTTACAGTCAGCAATATAAAGGACAAAAGGACAAAAGCACATGAAAGGAAATTTAATAGGACCCAAATTTCCCAAAAGTCATAATCCACATGTCAAAACACTAAAATCCAACCAGAAGAACCAAAGATGGGGTTTGAAATTTTCAGAGCCTTTTTTTTCAACATCAATCATATAACCCAAAAATTTTTTTTTGAAAAAAAAAAAAAAAAGACATAGGAAATGTATATATGTCAAAGGCAATGGTTTCTTCTTGACACTGAGCCAATCTAAAATACTTTGAAAAGCTGAATCCACTTACCCAAAACTGTCTGTTAGCTATTGGTGGTGTATTTGAAGGCTAAGAGTTGCACTCTTTCATGCGTTTTTGTCTTCTTGGAAGCTTCTTAACACCTTAGATGCTCTTCTTCATCCTTCATCCATGAAGTGGAGAGACCATATAAGGCCTTGATATTTAGTTTATTTAAAGGACCGTAAGTAACCCTTTATTTTATGTATATATATTTTATTTTTTGGGAAATACAGGTTTATAAGAGTACTCTCTAAGTTTCAACTTCTTGGTGTAGCCAAAGAGTTAGACTTCTTCATTTGTCCTTTTATTTATCTAGGGTAAAAAATTTCATGCTAGACAAAAGCATGTTGACAAATTTATGTAAAATCTATATAGATTTGATTATTTGAACATGGAAAAGGTGACTAAATTTTGCCAGCAAGAAACAAGGGGAAAAGGTAACAATGTTACCTTTGTCCTCCGCCACTCAGAAATCTGTATCTCACATTTCAAAAACCACTATGCATGCATCAGCATCTTTTTCTATGATCATTTCCATTTTTTTTTATTCCCAGATCATCAATATGGGTATTTTCCTATGTGAATTTTGAGCCTTAAACTATATTCATGACATTTATCTGAACAAAATAAAATGAAATTATAATAGAAATCAGCTGTAGCTGACCACTTGTGGGTGCTTCTTCAAGTTCATATACAGTTTATATTTATTATAAAAAACAAAAGAATAAAAAAAGGTAAAGAACAGTTTCGTAGATGTGTTACATAACAAATATAGTGCTGCCCAACAACCCTTCCTTTTCCATGGTTCATTCGCATATGTCTTTATCATGAATCAGAGGCACATTCTTGAGATGGTGGTTGCCCTAGCAAAATGAACACACCTTTTTTTTTTTTCAAAAACACCCAAGTCTTGTACCAACTAAAAGAAATTTTTTAAAAAAGTAAAGAGATTGGATCCAAAAGTTAAATAAATAAACAATGTTATTTCTCCAACCAGAAAGTATATTGAAATTCAATTGTTTGTTATTCATTTCTTTCTTAGTGCCAATATAAATGTATAGCATTAAACATATAATCTTATATATGTGCATTAGGTTAGCTTAATTATGTAAAAAAAATGTATAAGTTGTTTGTTTTAGCTTAGGATATGTTACAATAATAGAAAGTTTACATAATTATACTGAAAAATTGCAACATAATCAGGTTAGTCGAGTGAATCAGAGATGATCAAATCTGACTTTTTATTAGGGAAACAAAATAACTTGTAGGGTAATAGGATAATATAGACGACAATAATATTATACACGATATCTATATGTTAAAAAATTGCAGACTTCTTTTATTGTTTTTTTGGAACTCACTTAATTGCAGTAGATGCAGAATTGATCATATATCACATGATGGAGTTCGTACCAATGAGGCCAGTTTATGTACTTCTTGCTTTTGAAATGAATGGCACTTTCATTATTCTATTCATTTGAGTTAGTGTATTTCTTGCTTTTGAAACCTTACAATTTTTATTTTGAGTGAATTCGTACGCTGGATCAGAGGCCAAAAAACCAATCATCACGTTAGAATCAAGGAAGGCAGTTTGAATTCGTATTTTCATCTTTCAAAATTGAGATCATATCATACTATACAAATATCTAAAAATAAAAATTTGAATTAAACAAAGATGGCGGTATATTGAAAAAATCCATCATATTCTATATTCATTTTGAAGTTTTCACATCATAAGAGAAGAGAAGAGAAGAGAAAACATTATTCATTAAGAATTTTTCAGTATTTCACTCTTTCAATTTAAATTTTTTTTTATGTATTTTTCATAATATTTTAGTTAAATGATATATTTGTTTATCTATTAACAAATTGAGTTATACATTGTTATTGTATTTTTCTGTAATTTATTGTATGTGAATTTTAAACAAATGAATGAAATTTCATTACTTGTTAAAAATTCAGCAAAGACTTATTAATCTCAATTTAAACAAAATCAATGCAACTAATTTGAAATTCAAATTATCCACTAAAACTTCAAAGAAAAAAGTATTCTATTATTGTTTTTTTGGTCCCCTACTTTAGCGATACCTATATATAAACATCAGAAATGGGCTGCTTAGCATTTACTTAATAGCCAGGTATAGAGAAGAAATGTTTTCCACATAAGGCATTTTGATTGACCTGCTATTTTTTAATTTAATTTTCTATGTCTGTGTGATAAAATATATCCAAATTCAACCATTTTTTTTTTGACACAAAATTCAACCTTTGCTTTTGACAAGGAGCTCAAGGAGAAATTTTATTTTTACATGGGCCACCTTTTTTGATTTATTAATATTAAAGGAGTTTCTTAGAATTTAAAATAGGGAAAAGGGCCAAATTGGACCCTGAACTTTTTCTCAAATCTCACATTGGACCTCTTTATTTTTTTTGGACTAAAATAGACCTTAACGTTTTTTTTTTTTTTTGGGTCTTATTGGACCCTCCGTCCATAACACTGTTAAAAAAAAAAAAAAAAAATCGTACGGACACCGTTAAAGGGGCGGGAATAAGGGCCAAATTGGACCCTCAACTTTGCTCCAAAGTTTATATTTGACCTTAATATTTTTTTGTTTCATTTTGACTTTAATCTAGTAAAATTCGGTCCATTCTTTAAAGAATTGTTGCAATTAAGTCCTAAAAATCAAATAAAAATTTAACTTTAATACTAATTACTAAAAAATAGTTCCATTAACAATAAGAATTGATGAAATTACTTTCAAAATATATATTTACGATGTTTTTAAAT